>CM076583.1:807680332-807896206 GCA_034641835.2 Pinus albicaulis | reverse complement strand
TTTTGTTTGATAGTTGAATTATAATTGGCATGGCATGTGATATTTATTGTTAAATGTTTTAGTTGGATAGTTGAATTATAATTCTAATGGTATATGAAGTTTTTAAAACTACATGAATGATAGAATGTGAACCTACATTTGCACGTGGTAAATTGAAATGTTACTTGTAACAAAACAATCTGCATTGATTTCATTATGTAGTATATGTTGATTTCTGATTTGATATAATTGCATGTATGATGGTACATTACTTGTAAAGTCATTGGATTAATAGTGTTCATTGATTTCAGTGTAAGCGCAAAAAATTATTGACGATGTAGAATGATTTTTGTGTTATAACAATTAAACCTAATAATATTGGAGAGCAAGAGAGACTTGAGGTATGGTGTTTACTACAAGAGTTTGAGCTAAATATTTAAATGGTTTATCTATCTTTCATAAAATAGTTTAAGATTGATCACAAGAATTAAGAGTTCATGTCTCGGTCCATCATTGGTATGGTCCATCATAGAATGATCATCCATGTCAATGAATCTTAAGTCTATCTTTCCAAACCATGACCCTACTCTCACATGTGTGCTTTTCATGACACCAGTCGTGCTACTTTTATCCTTGAGTTGACCGCCTTGAAAGCACTCAACTCTTTCTCGATGCTAGCCTTCCTCTTTCTAAGAGATGAAGCTGCCTTTCGACTTAGGAAGCTATGGGTAGCCCCCGTGTCTATCAAAGCAGAGAACTTTTTCCCATGTACGGTTGTAGACATGAATCTCAAGTCCAAGGAGCTTTCATCATCATTCCTCCTTGTCTTGTGCCTTACTTTCGCAATCTTCTTCAACATTTCCTCTTCCAATATGTTTTTCGAACTAGCCCTTAGCTTAGCAGTGCTTTTCACATCTCTTCTCATGAAGCTCCATATATAACAATTTGATCCTGGGCTTGCTTGAATTGGTTCAAGCTCTTTCTTTTTCGAATTCTGTCTAATTGCTCCAATACGACATATATTGACTCCTTCCAAACGAAGTTCACCAATCCTCTTAGTGTGGTCGTCTTCTTTTCCAAGTGTGCCAACACATGCATTTTCTTTCTTCAAACCAATAGGTTTCGGATCAAGAAAGTCCCTCTAGATCTTATCTTCCATGTTCTTGACTTTACCCTGCAACGTGGTGCTTATTTCCTTCAAGTGAGCCCTTTCCATAAAGAGTTCCTGAAGTCTTTGTTCACCTTTTCGTATCTCCATGTCAAGCTTTTCAATTTCAGCAGTTTGTCTAGAAAGTCCATCCTTGGAATTTCTTGCGTGAAAAACCAAGTAGGTTGAACCAACGTTGGTCTAGTGCATTGGAATTCATTAAAGAATTGGTCATTGGCGCTCCTTCAAGCTAGGAGTGAGCATCGTCACCAACCTACATTGAATATTTTACACTCCCTATGGTGAATGATACTTTAAATTGATTGACAGTCTAAGACTTTCGAATTTTTTCGAATGCCAAATGATCTTACAAAGTGAGTATTTATAATATTCTAGTAAGTCATTCGGCGACAACTTTTACCAAAAACTTGAAACGACTTTGGCGTGTGATATTTAATTTGTTAAATGTTTTTGTTGCATTGTTGAATTATAATTGGCATGGCTTAACAATGCTTTTCACATATCTCTTCTCATGAAGCTCCATAGAACAATTTGATCCTGGGTCTGCTTGAATTGGTTCAAGCTCTTTCCTTTTCGAATTCTGTCTAATCTCTCCAATACGACATATATTGACTCCTTCCAAACGAAGTGCACCAATCCTCTTAGTGTGGTCGTCTTAGTGTGGCGTGTGATATTTAATTTGTTAAATGTTTTTGTTGGATTGTTGAATTATAATTGGCATGTGGCATGTGAAGTTTTTAAAACCCCAGTTTTGGATGGTTTCAATCTACATTTTGCATGTGATATTTAATGAAACTTTAAATGTTAAATGTTTTAATGATGCACAATATATAATCGAAAGGGTTTTAAGACTTAAAGTTTTGGATGGTTTCAATTTACAACTTAAAGTTTTGGATGGTTTCAATTTACAACTTAAAGTTTTGGATGGTTTCAACCTACATTTTCACATATGGTAAATTGAAATTATGTTACTTGCAACAAGACAATCCCCATTGATTTCATTGTATATGTTGATTTATAATTTGATATAATTGCATGTATGATGGTACATTACTTGTAAAGACATTGGATTAATAATGTTCATTGATTTTACTTTAAGCGCAAAAAATTATTGATAATGTCTAGAACGATTTTTGTGTTATAATAATTAAACCTAAGAATATTGGAGAGCAAGAGAGATGAGGTATGGTGTTTACTACAAGAGTTCGAGCGGGGCATTCAGTGACAACTTTTACTAGAAACTTGAAACAAAGAGAATCTATCTTTCGCTAGGACATCATGTAAGATGCTCGACATAAACAGTAAAATTGTACTTAAAAGCCGAGATTCGGGCAAGTGGGGACAACCATTTGTTATCTCATCCCTTGGAGGCTAGGCCATATGGGGACCGAATCCGACTTTACAAAATAAAGTGAAATAATTTGTACCATATGGTCGGAGAACATATACAAAAACAATTAATATACAAGAAAAATTAATTTCATTCTAGAATATATATATCCAATACATATTTAACATTTTAAATCAATGCGCATGTATAGAAAAACTATTTTCAGTGGAAACTAGAGCACGTGCTTGTACCCAAACAATTTGTAACATTTGCAAACCACAAATAACATAAGCAGTTCAATTTTTAGTTGAGTACCGAAAGGTTTAAAAGATAATAAATTGTTGTCCTGACACTTCACTCAAAAAAATTCTAATGGAATTCCATCCTCAATAATCCGTTCATGATCGGATTTTGACATTTTCCATTTCTTAATTTTTTATTTTTTCTTTGATTGAACTTCTATCAACTTTATGTGTGCTGCACACACCAAGTGACTATATTGACAACTTATGGAATCAGGTTCATAGTCTTCGAAGTAAACAAAGTCTCCACTTTCACGAGTTTGTTTGAAAAAATAACCTTTCAGTATAATAGACCCTTTGTCATATTGAAATCCGTGATCATTATAGTCTTGTAATAATTTCATTTTTTGTTCAGTGCAACGCATCAAATAATACTTCACATTTTCATCGTTGTCAATAGGTGCAATTACAGCAAAAACATCTCCTGCACAATAAAATAAATTTAACATTTAATTATGCATATTTAAATTTAAATTTGTAAATCTTTAAATCATTAAAAAGTAATTCAATTGTTACCTTCTCTAACAAGATCAGAAACTCGACCACCATCGGATGATATTGTAGTTTCCTCTGATTCCATTTCTTCAATCATTGCAACAGACATTTTTCCCTTTGTATTTAGCTCTGTATGTTTCCAATCGTTCACATACATTTTGTTTTCACAGATGTCATTGGATTTTGTGTTTTCTATGCAAACATCACAAAAACAAGAATATTTTCTTTTATCCAATGCAAACACATTTGTGGACAATTTTGTTTGAATTGAATGCAATTTTCGAGTCCCTTTTATTGTTCCAACTTCATTTCCAATTGATCTATTTACATCTCCGATTCCAATATGCCAGAAAAACCTTTATATGGAAAATTAGAAAGAATTTGTAAATATGATATCAAAATACAATTAAAAATAATCATTGCATGATAAATGTACAATGTTTAAAATTAGATTACCAACATAAATTAAATTGAATGTACCTTTGCACTTCTCGTGATGGGTTAATCTCATGGCTTAGAGCATTTTTGCACCATTGAACAACTTCTTCAGCGTTTGCAAGTCGGCGTGCAAAGTGGTTCATTTGATATCTTCGAAGTACTCGTTTTATGCATGCTCCCGCACCGTCATGTTCTCCTTTTCCATGGCCAGTCTCAAAGAAATTCCAACAATGTTTAATGGAGGTTTTCTTATGAAGACGACACAACCAAAAAAATGATCGTGCAGATTTGAATTGACCTGCGCATCCGTCTGACCATATCCAATGTTCATTGAATGTTATTCCACGATTTTTTAATGAATCATAAATTTTTCCAAAACAATGTTGTACAAAACATGTATCATGCGTACGATCGTCACTGATATAAAAATGATATTCTTTAATGATATGTCGATTTTCACTCGTGCTTTCTATATGATCAACATTTTGTTCAGCATGTCTATATAGAATATGAACGAGCATGGAGACTTGGTCAGAGTGATAGTATTCACTCTGAATTTCTTTTTGTGGAGCAAATGTGTAGTTTTCTGCAAAATCAATCACTGACAAAATGGTTCCTGGTGGAAAAACTTCACGAGATTTTTTGAATTGCAAGTCTTGCCATCAAGCTCTATGGGAATGCATGGTGTATTTGTAAATTTCTGCTTCAAACTTTCTCAAAAGTCTATTAGAAAAATTTCGTCTTCTCGTAATTCGATTCTTTTAACACTATCTGCACTTTGAATCGATGTACTGGTATATTCGTATCTCTTCCATTTCACTTTCATGTTGGAAAATGATTGATCATTTATATCAATACGATATTTTTTTTGAAATTTAGTCAAATTTCCACAATCATCGCATTTTTTTACCACCAACACATTTCTTTTTGTAAAATAGTTCATCGCTTTCTCTTTCACATAGAATTTGAGATATGAAATCACGGATAGTGGAAGGAGGAGGTGAATCCTTCCATAATGTTCCACCAAAATCAAGGAATGTGTCATAATATAACTCAAATTCCACATGATAACGGCAACAACAAGTGTCGCGTACGGTGATAGGTTTTACATACCATGGTTTTTGTTGAACAAAAGCACTGAGTGAAACTTGAATTTGACGATTCTCTTCTTTGAACTTGTTGAATAAATCTATTTGAGTGGTTTCCAAGAGATGTTTTTCATGTTCTTCATATTGATTTCGTGCTATTCTTCTTCGCATCACATGTCTTGCAGTAGGTGAAACACGCGAATTGTTCTTCCAATATTCATATATTATTTTTTTAACATCTTCTCCAAGTCTATCTTTGTATGGTTGCCTACAAATAGCTCTCCAACAAGCGAGTTCATCGTTTACGTCTATTTGCAGTCGAAATTTTCGATGTTTGTGCAGAGTTTTTCGCGAGGTTCCCAGTGCTCGTGCCATAGATGCTAGATTCAAACGATTCTCTTGAGTACTTGGTGAAACCATTGCCATTTGTATTCCTCTACGTATATTTGAAACATTTTTATCTCTAGATCTCCTAATTGACTCTATAGCACTACTCATATTTTTTATAACCTCTTCTTTCATTTTTTTATCTTTGGTTGATTTTCGAATACCCAATAGTGTCGTCGCTTCTTTTAATTTCCTTGGTGATAAGAGACATTTCAACATTTGAGCTTGAACTGTCACCTCAGTTTTGAAAAACATATCCAAAATTTTCTCGACACGATATCGTATAAAATAGTCAGGTTTTTTATCTCCATATGTGCGAGTGTCGACATTTTCTAACATCTCATTATCGATAGTGATTTCATCTGTACATATTCGAAATTAGTACATATTCAATAAATAACTAAATTAATAAATATGTCAATAAATATTAGGAAAATTTTAAATATATCAATAGATCATAATATCTACATTTACATACCCGATTCAATTTCTGCTTGAGGTTGATTTTCTTCTTCAATATTTTGAGGAGTGTCTCTGTCTGTTTACATTAAACAAAATATTTTTCAAACTAGTTCATCAAATAAAAATTAAGCTTCACATTGTACATTGGGAAAACTTTAAAAATATATCAAGAGATCATAATATTTACATTTACATACCTGCTTCAATTTCTGCTTGAGGTTGATTTTCTTCTTCAATATTTTGAGGAATATCTCTGTCTGTGTACATCAAACAAAATATTTTTCAAACTAGTTTATCAAATAAAAATTAAGCGTTACATTTTACATTAGGGAAATTTTAAATATATATCAATAGAGCATGTAATATTTACATTTACATACCTGCTTCAATTTCTGCTTGAGGTTGATTTTTCTCTTCAATATTTGAGAGAGCCTCTAACTTTCTTTTGCGATATTGTCTCGTCTCTTCTCTACGTTCCTCGGGCTTTCTTTTTCGATCATATTTTCTCACACAAGTTCTTCGATTTCCCATGATAATAGGGTATGAGGTTTAAAAAATTTCCTTCAAAAAATTAGACAATAACTCAATTACAAACAATATCACAAAAGATTTAATTAAAAAAAATCTTTTCTAAAAAATACGTAATCCAATCCAAAACACGTACATATCTCTAAGAAAAATCACACCGCCTCTAAGAAATGTCTTCCAAAAAAATTCTTTAAATCTTAAAATGTAAAGAAAAATTTTTGAACAAAAAAGCTCAAAAGATTTATTTCAACACAAAACACGTACATACCTCAAAGAAATATCACGTCGCCTCCAAAAATGTCTTCCAAAAAAGTTTTTTAAATTCAAACTTTGAACCTCCAAGAAAAATCACGCCGCCTCCAGAAAATGTCTTCCAAAAATTTTTTTTGACCCCAAACTTTGAAGAAAAATTTTTGAATTCAAAACAAGTTGTAAGATGAAATGAAGTGCGAAATGTGTGAAAATTGTGAATCATTTCGCGGCAATTTATATTGACCGCGAAATGTGTGTTTTGTAGGGGGCTCCACAAAAAATTCCGGCCGACGGAAAATTACACAATAGTTCGGCCGAACTTTTGATAATAAGTTCGGCCGAACTATTAAGGCGTTAATTGTAGCGGTCCATAAACGGAAAACATAGTTCGGCCGAACTGTCGCTAATAGTTCGGCCGAACTATCGCGTCACTGATTACGCAGAGCCAAGCTCTGAAAACGGTTCTGCAACTTTGGACTGATTAAACTCCATGAAAACTTGTTAATTAACTGTCGGAACCAAGACAAGCATTTTTAGAATTGAATCTACTTTCAGGAAATATAAATTTTATGGAATTTCGTAAACGTTTATTAATTTTAATTATTTTTCTAATAAAATGAGTGCAAACAATTTTTGAGGGTCATCGTGATTCAGTGAAATCAAAATTTTGTATCTCCCAAAATACATTGTAAAAAAAATTTAAAAAATTATGGAGCATTACATTGGTCCGTTGACCGTAATGGGTAGCTTTTAGATTTTTAGTTTATAACTTGTATGTTAAGAAATTTGTTGCCACACGAAACATATAAAAAATACGCAGTTTTTCGTATTAGACCAGTTCAAAAAATTTTAGTAATTATGATATGCATCCATTGGCTTTGTAAATATGATGAAACCAAAGTAGACTCTGTCTAGATTGTTGTAACACATTTTGTTTTTTCAAAAACAAGAATTTTCAATGAATACAACGTTGCCACATAACATGACTACTTATGAATTCTTTGATTGTTAAGAAATACACACTCAAAGAAACGCTAAGTTGACATATCAAATCCGCATAAAAAAAATTCAAAAAATAAGTAATAGAAAGCTAACAAAATTTCTCACAACTTTTATTTTTACCGCAAAATGAAATTCTACACGGAAAAATTGTTATAGTTTGCAGAAAGTTGAAGAACCCAAAAAAATGAAAATTTTTTCTCAAAAAAGGGCAAAAAGTGTAACCCAGCTTCACATTTTCACCCAGCTTTCTCATTATTCTAAAAAGGACAGATATATCATAGATAATGTACCTACAGGCAGGGAATTATTTTGGGAAAGGGGGCGCCTTCTTGAAATCAAGAAACCATAACCAAATCCAAGTTATGTCAGTAAACTTGGCACCTGCTGTAGATAAAGGTTGAAGAAGCTATCAAAGACCAAGGACTGTCAAAACAAGTTGACAAAACAAGTCTTGTCCTTCAGAAACAAACCAGTATTTAAGTAATCTATTGATAGTGTTAAAGAGGGGTTATTTTACATCATAAGTATTACCAGCATCTTTAAAAAATGGCAGAGATGATGTGGAAGTTATTGAGTTATTTGTCAAGGTTTAAAGTTCGGTGTTTATCACCCAAAGAACAAAAGCTGGAAATCACTTTTCAAACAACTGTGTATAAAAAAAAGTTCTGGCTTTAAGATATTTTTGTTTTCATAAAGGGGTTGGTCCATTGATTAGACAGTCCAAAAGCATCGAAAACCTTCAAATGCATGCACAGATTATGAGTTCATTTTCGCAAATACACCAAGGTGTTGTTAAAAGGATCAAAAGACTGTGAAAACTTCGCAAAAAAGCCAAACCAAAATTCCACTTTACATTTAAAAAGGAAGTGACCGTTGAAGATTTGTTTTGAAACGACATAAGAGTAAATCGAAGAAGAAGTTTTCATTTTCAAAACAGGGATCAAGGTGTTCAGTGCATCAAAGCAAGGTTTCGGGTCAATTTTTAGTAATTTGCACTCGGCGATTGCCGAGCGTATCGCTCGAAACCCGCGCAACGCGCTCTAGGGGCAATTTTACAAAGGCGAGCCAAGGTTATGCGACGCGCCTGTACGCCGCCCGACAGCCCGACCCGACAGGCCACCCGGGTGGTATTTTTGCGTGACGTGCTGCCCTTAAAGAGTGCCGCGCGTAATCAAGGGTTTCCCGGTGCTACTCCAGCCCTTCACAATGGTTGTTCCTCAAATTTAAAGGTATTCTTATATACTTTTTCACCCGGTTTCTAAACTGCAAAGTGCTATAAAGGTTTAAAAAGCCACTGTTCAAGTTTATAAAAGCAAGGTTTGAATGTGATAAAGAGGTTAGAGATAAACACCGAAGGGGTTTGATGTTTTCATTCAAGGAATGCTCGTTCATTATTTAAAATCATTTTAATTCTCACCACTCCACATTCAAAATTTTCAGAATCCTATTATCATAGTCAATGAATAGTGTATGTCGTGGAGATTTTGAGGTATAAGTCAGCACAAATGATGGTTGTGTCATTCAAAAGCACCTGCTGTGAGATAAATGGTTTTGAAAGTAAGAGCAAGATGTTTTATAGTTTTAAAAGGATCAGTGGATTCTATACTTTCACAAGCATCAAAGGACAAAGGTTTTTCCTATAAAGAACTGTGTTTTGATTAAAAGGAGAGTTTGTTATATAGAGACAGGGCTTAGGTCTGTCAGGTGGAACGAAGGATTTCTCCTCCAAAGGCTAGGGTCACATGTATAAAGAGCCATTGATTGTTTTGAAAAGAGGAAATTCACATAACTTCTACCTAAAAACTCTGTAGTCCTTTAAAGATCTATCATCTTGGCTCAGGATTATGTCAATCACTGTTTAAATACACTGAGGGTTGATTTCACATATGCAAATCTGTTGAAAGTTGGCACACTTATACGAGGCAGGGTTGTTAACCATTGAAATTATACCTTGAAACAGTGATACATGTTTATTGGTTGACATCTAAGGCTTCAAGAACAGGGTGATTTTGGCACTTTCTCACAGCAAACTCTTTCTAGCAGTCTGCCCCTCTTTTTCACTGTATCATTTCCTACTGTGAATTTGTTGGCAGAGATTTTCTAAAGGTGAACAGGACACTTTCTGAAGGGCAGGTTTTTTTTTATGGGAATTTAACATTGGAGACAGAGATATAAATGTGGTGGTTGATCTCTTAAATTCACAAGTAAAGGGTGTTTTTTCCTAAACACTGTGCACTGATATTTCACCTAACCTAGGTCTCCTTTTTCTTTCACTGTATGGTCTCTTCTATAGAAATCTGTTGACAGAGATATTCTAAGGGTGAGTAGGGCCACTTTATGAAGAGCAGGGTTTTAATATTTGAGTTTTGTCTTGGAGACACAAATACAAGTATGTTGATTGGCCTCTAACAAACTCACAAGAAGAATTATTTCTTAACACTGTATACAGGAAATCTACACAGCAGTTTGTCTCATCTTTACATATGGTACCCTATTGAGAATTTTGCCTGGCTGAGGTACATCCAAAGGTGAAAGGCTGGTTTTAAGGAGAGCAAAGGTTGTGTATTCAAAGAAACATTGTTGCAATCCATCCAAACCACATTGTTTATCTGTCCAAGCAGCATATTGACACAGTTTGACTCCAGCAGAGCATTTTACACACAGTGAAGGCAGTGCGCCTCTTCCAAAGCTTATTCAGGTCAAAATGCCTCCAAGGCAAAACCACAGGAGCGGTCCACATAAAAGATATGAGCCCATCTCTACAGAAGAGATTAATGCTCATCCATCTGTACTTTTCAACTTCCATGAAGTAGGCTGCCTTGATTTCTGCCAGAAGATAGAAGAAGTCAAGAGTTTTTCACCATTAACACACTTGTGCGCCCTGAGATTCAAAGAAAAACACTTCCAAGTGGCGGATCTTGATTTCAAAATTTCTCCAAGGTATGTGTCCAAGGCCACCAAGATCCCGTATCATGGCGAAAAATGGTTTAAACAAGATCATCTTGACTTGGAGGATTACAAGCCTTTCATCAAGCCTGAACATAGAGAGGTTGTCACTGCTATTTTCCCTTTTTCATATCTCCTTGACAGTTATGCTCCGCTTATGAAAGCCATAATGAAATATTTCACTTGTGAAGGGAGGTTTAATCGAATTTATGCCTACCATGTCCGCTTATTGATGCATTTTACCAGAAGCAGGCAACTAAACCTTCCTTACTTTTTGTCCAAAAGCATAGAGAAAATGGCATCTACTGTCCAAAAGAAAGCCCCACCTCAGCAAATCCCTTCTCTTTTTCATCATTCTTTGATCAAGATTATCTTCTTATACCAGCTAGAGAAGAAAGAGGTTCCATGGGATTTATTTATCAGCCATCCAGACTTCTCTACTGTTCCTCCTGTTCATGTGTCTCCCACTCAGCCTATCCATCGCCCGGTACCTTTGTCCAGTAGGCCTACTCCTAGGAGGCTCAGAATGACTGCTGGACAGCCAAGTCAACAGGAGGAAGGAGGTAGTAGTAGACCGCAACGGATTAGAGATGAGGGCCAGCAGCAGGTAGATGATGAAGGACAGCAGGTCCATGATGAGGGACAACAGCAAACAGAAAGTGAAGGGCAGAAGATACAAATTGAGGGACAGCAGCAAATAGAAAGTGAAGGACAGCAGGTCCAAGATGAACAGCAACAGGTACACATTGATGAACAGCAGTTAGATGATGAGGAACAGCAGCAAGTGCAAGATGAAGAACAGCAAGTTGGGCAGGAAATTGAAACACCTCTTGAGCCACAAATTGGACAAGACATTGATGAAGAACAACAAGCTAAGGCTGCCACCTTAACAGTGACAAAGATTGTTCCTAGCAAGAGGAAGTTGCCCAAAAAGACACCTTCTAGCATGCCAAGGAGGAAAAGCGCCAGATTGGCTTTCAAAGGCAAAAGCAAAGTTGGGGAAAGTACAAAGCATGGAGGTGAATTAGCTATTATCCCTATCCAAAGCGATGATAGTGACAATGAGGCCCGCCTTCTTGAAAATATCTTAATCCATAAGGAAGGGCAAATTGAGGCATTAGAGTAAGATCTTCAAAGGGCAAGGAATTTCAATCACTTCTTGGAGATTGAAAACAAACAAATGAATGTGCACACAGTTGTTCATTAGGCACGGGCGATTAAGTATAAGAAAGAGGCAGCTAAGGCGCAAGCAAGAATTGAAGAGCTCATTGGTGAGTTTGATGATGAAGAGGAGGAAGACCAGCCTAGGCGGAAGAGGCCTAGGACCATCGGGCTTAAAAGAGCCTTGGAAAGGCAGAGAGCAGAAGAGCAAGCCCAGCTCCAAGCCTTTCCTCTCACTGCACTCCTTGAGCAGGAAATTGAGGAAAACAAAGAGGCTTGGCTTGAGAGAGCTAACAAACATTTGGAAATGAAGCTGGAGAGGGCGAATAGAGATTTAGAGCTGCAGAGGAAGAGGACACACCACTTCCAAAAGCTGAATCAGTTTGCCCGGCGCAAACTAAAGGCAGCACAAGAGAAATTGAAGAAGGTGAAGGGGAAGCGCCTAGCACGGAAAGAAGGGAAAAGCATATCAGCCCTTGATATTTTGGCCTCAGCTTCAGAGAATGTTGCTATGGACCCTTGAGGGTCATGCATGCCAATTTTGGGCCTTTTTCGGCAACTTTTTGTTTTTTGGCATTTTTTGGGTTTTTGGCCGAAAACTCATAATTTCTCCATTTCAGTTTGATGAGTTTTCAAGGGAGGAGGATGATACCGATGGATGCCATAATTCCATGAGCAGGTCTCCAGCGATTTTCAGAGCATTTGGAGATCATTCGCCCCCTCAAATTGGCGAAAAATGCCCTCTTTTTGCACATTCTCCCCGCCATATCAGCAGTCTGCTATTTTCTGGGTTTTTGCACACAGGTACAGTTTTGGATGACTTCCGGGCCTCAGATGTAGATTGTTTTAGTTGGGCTGGAAAGTAGACATAGAGAGCTTTCCAACGAGCCATCATGAGCCTCATTTTGACATCGGGAAGGCTGCCTATTGCATCCAGCAAGTCAGGGGACCTTTTTCAGGCATAAATATGAAGTATTTTTGTAATTTTTGAACCTCAAAAATCTGCTTTTCCCAAATGTGCGTTAAGCTATTTTTATCCTTGGGAAATGATGTAAAGTCAATATAATTTCCGTTTTTAGCAGTTTTTTAGATATTTTATGGGATATTTTGTGCCTTGGGTTTTGCAAAGCCTCAAGGACAAGTTTAGATATTTTGACTTGGCCAATGGGATAGCTAGTTGCTCCATGAGGTTTTCCTCCCTCAAGCCTATTTATTCCATGGGTTTAATTGTAAATCAGAGGCTGAACTTGAGAGAAGAATTAATACATTGGTCATATGAGCTTTGAAGAATACATTTGTGTTATGATTTTTGGACTGCCTCTTGGATGCTTTTGAGGAATGATGAAGGATTGGTGATGGATTCCATGACATGGTAGAATGGTATAGTGTTTCTTGCTATGTTTTTGTCTTCTAGTTTTCATCCATAATACATGCTTCTTGCTGCTATAGATCAGTAAAGATTAGTTTTGAGATATGCCCATGGAGGCACCTCAAAATTCCTTAATCTTCATAGCTTGATGTTTTCTTCTTCCCTAGTTATGCTAAAGAATTCTTAACTGCTCTTTAGTAACTTAAGGATAATGTTTGCTAGTTTTATTTACAAGTTCTATGCATGTTGAGTAGGATGTATGGTGTGCCCTGCCTACCTATAAGCTATCCATAGTTCTGTCCATAAAACTTTCTCTTTGACTGATTAGTTGATCATCTTGTTGAACCAAGGAGGCCTAGTTCCGATCTAGCCCTTTGCCTAAAACTATGAAAGCTTGTTTGTCAAAGTGCCCAATGACTTAGAGACTATGTTTAGGCATTCCGGCGTAGTTTATGAGTTGTTAGTTTGTCTTGTGTGTTTTCCCCAAAGTCTGATAGCCATTTCCCGAAGTTAGAGGGTCTTATACCTCTATGTATGGCTGGAATGTTTGATTTCTATGTATTAATTAGCTCATAGTTACATTTAACATGATTAATGGCTTGCTATAAAATGTTTATGTCGGCTATCAACTAGTTACACTTGAAATCCCTTGTCTTTCACAAGCTTGATGTCCCTTTACTCCATTCTGCCCAAAGATCCCTTCTACCGTGAATCAAATCGGCCCTACAGCAACCTTGCATCATCATCTCATAGCTTCCTTGACCTGTTTGACCCCATAGCCCAATTGATCTGACTTCTTGTTATCCATTTTTATATCTTTGATCAGTTTTATCCCTCACAAACTTAAAAACCAAAAATCAAAAAACTTACTTCATAACTAGCCTAATATCAGAACGCCATAAGAGAAACACCGATATCTTTTACATCTAATAGAGAGAGCCCTATCTGAGTCCAGGAAGGCTAGGTCCTTGGGCTCCAAAGCCTGGTTTGATGTTACATCGTCATTTGGCTCGCCAATCAGCCAAATCACGGGACCCTAACATAATGGCGATCACAGTGGGACATTGAGTCAAAACATCCTAGGTATCCCTTAGGAACTCTCAAAATCTCAGTCAAACTTAGAAGAGTAGAATCTGGTTGTCTCACCATCCTAGCAAAATGATGACTCAGCGGTAGGACACTCTTCCAAACCTCAAGACTACATAAAACTCAGAAAAACCCCAAAAAACTCCCTTAGATTGGTTTTTGTCAGTTACTGGTGGTGGACCATACACATATACCTCAAAACAACTAAAAATCCACCTGGCGACTCCACTAGCCTCCAGTAGGCCTTACTACTTTGCTAAATTTTAGAATACCATCCATTTTAGCCACCTCATCACCAAACCTAACATAATGGCGATCACGGTGGGACACTGAGTGATTAAAAAACTTAGTTTCCCTCATCTTTAAAGACTTTTTGAGATTACTAGCTGATTGACTTATCCCACCGCTCTCTAACATAATGGCGATCACGGTGGGACTTTGAGTCAAAACATCCTAGGTATCCCTTAGGAACTCTTAGATCTCAGTCAAACTTAGAAGAGTAGAATCTGGTTGTCTCACCATCCTAGCAAAATGATGACTCAGCTGTAGGACACTTTTCCAAACCTTAGGATTACATAAAAACTCAAAAACCCCCAAAAAACTCCTTTAGATTGGTTTTTGTCAATATTGGTGGTGGACCATACAAGTATACCTCAAAACAACCACATTCCACCTGGCGACTCCACTAACTTCTAGTAGACCTTACTATTTTACCAAACTCTAGGCTACTATCCAATAGACCTATCCCATCACTCACTAACATAGCGGGAGATAGTGGGACACTGAGTACATAATAGTCCAGCAAACTCATATAGACTCTTTTGGTCTTTTAGATACCATAAACAAGCAAGCAGTCCATAGACCCATTTTTTTAGAGTAAACTCTTTTTGTTCTCATCACCCTAGCAAAGTGTTGAAACAAGTCTAGGATACTTTAACAAATCATAGGCTGCACATAAAACTCAGAAAATCCAAAAACATTCTCAGATTAGTTACTGGTGGTGGACCATAGCTATCTTCACAAAAACAACCCATTTCCACCTGGCGACTCCACTAATCCATCCCTTTTATTTTTGACCATCCTTCACCTTAGTGAAATTTTAGAAAAACCATTCATCCAGAACATTCACCAATACCATTCTCTCTAAACTCTGGATCTAAAATCTGGCTTCACGAAGAATCAACACCAGATCCCGTCCAGACCCAAATCCCCCTATCATAGTAGATGACCCAGAGAAGATTCTGTGGCAAGCTTCCGAAACTGACCATCTAGCTACTGGTAGATCCATCCGTAGAACAAGATCAGTTCCTAAACATCGCACTATCCTACTAGATTCACCTTTTGAACTAGAGTCATCACAAACTCTTCCTAGAAGCAAATCATATAGTAAGATAAAATTTGACGATCTTGAACCCCTAAGCCCACCACAGAGTCCTATTAGAGAAGCTCCACCTACCACTCCTCCTGATTTCCAGCTTCTCTATCAGTTTGGCTCCTACCATCCTAGTTCTGCTCAAAACCAGATCACTAGTCCAAGTTCATCCGCCACACCTGGTCAAACCACCACTGTTCAAATCACCTCCTCTCAGCCTACTAATCCTCATCTTGTACATCATCCATTAGCTCCAGTCATGGCATCTTGGTACGCACCTTTGGTGTTGCCACCGCCTTTAGCTCCTCTCCCAAACAAATATCAAGACAAGATCCCACACTTTACCGAAGAAGACACCACCACACCTCAACAACATATAAGTAGGATGACTGATGCTTATGAATACCTAGAGGTACAAGACGAGACTGTCAGAATGAGAATATTTGCCCAAAGTATTGGTGGTGAACCCAAAGCATGGTTCAAAAGCTTAACTCCAAACAGTATCCATGATATCCAAGAACTACATCAAGTCTTCAGAAATAGGTGGGAAATCCGAAGAAACCCCATTCAAATCCTGTCAGAATATAACAACCTAAAATGGGAAAATGGGGAAAGTGTCCAAGCTTACTGTACTAGGTTCAACAGTGTATATAACTCCCTCCCACCTCATTTCAAACCTCCACTTGGTCTAGCCTTGGCAAAATTTCCCGAGGGTTTCGATCCGGACATGACATATCATTTGAGAGACAAGGATCCCCCTACCTTAGAGGAAATGCAACAAATAGCTATAAAAGCAGATGCCAACTTAGCTGAAAAAAGAGCTAATACTAGATCAGAAAGAAAAGTCACATATAGAGATGAGGTCTCCACTTCATCACCTTCCCTAGATCCACTAATAGATGACTTAGTCAAATCCATGGCTAAAATGTGGGAAAAGATCAATGAAAAGGCTCCTGTTAGGGATAACCAGCCAAACCCTCCAAACAGAAACCGGAACCAAAACTTTAGGAGGGAGCAGCCACAAAACAGACCAAGGGAAAGTGACCAACAAATCAGGCCACCATTCAATGAAAACTATGTGGAAGAGGATGATAGGGATACAAAACCTCTTGATGAACATCATTTAAACCTCATAGGATATGATAATGAGAGTGAGGTGTACCTCACAGAGGAAGAACAAGCGTTCTTTGCTCCTAATCAAGATGAGACCAACTATGAAGATCCCGACGACCCTGCCATACATTTTCAGAATGCCATTATAGAAGCTCACAGGCAATATGACCTTAGAAGCAAAAGAAACCAAGATAATGCCAAGAAAGTTAACTCAGATACTGCTAAAATCCCTAATACCATCCTCAAGAAAGCAGTAGGCAGTGACAAAATCAAGACTGAGAAGATTGACCAAAACCAAGCCAAAGTTACTCAAACTAGTCCTCTCTCAAATATTCCTGGTACTTCTACAAAAGTCACCGAAACAACTATGGCAAACAAAATCCCTAAACAAGGTCAACAAACTCAGAACATAGACAAGGTCATGGTTGAAAAAGCTGAAACAAACATATCTAAACTTCAGCTGCCTTTTAGCTTTGAAGGCGAAATCGCCAAGATCAAGATCACCATGCCACTTACTGAACTCATTGCCCAAAACTCTTATAAATCCCAAGTACTAAAAGTATTAAATCTAGAGAATGATGAAAACACTGTTAATCTGGCTGATGACACTCCTGAAGTTTTGTTTGGTCCAAAGATAGAGGGAAAATTCCAAGAAGGAAATACTCTTCCATTTTACATTAGCCTGAACATCCACGACCAAATCCTCCACAATGCCATGCTAGACTCCGGCGCCTCGCATAATCTTATGCCAAAGGTAGTAATGGAAAGGTTAGGCTTGGAAATCACAAGACCATACAAAGACTTGTATTCATTTGATTCAAGTAGAGTCCAATACCTTGGTTTGATCAAAGACCTTTGTTTCAGTCTGGCCCAAATACCTGCGAAACATCTAATCATGGATATAGTAGTGGCAGACATTCCTCCCAAATACGAGATGCTTCTATCCAGATCTTGGGGAGCCAAACTCCAAGGGAATATCCAACTGGACATGTCATATGCCACCATTCCTGTGTTTGGCCAGACCAGAATACTCTACCGCGAATCACACATGAAATATATGATTAGCAGTCAAGATAGGCCAGATAACACTCCAATGTGTTCCTTGCATTCCGACCTGAACTCTTTCATTATGCATATTGATGAAAACATGGAGGAAGAGTTAGAGGAAACTGATGTAGACTTAGATCCACCACATCAGCTGTCCCTGGTACCTTATGATGAACTAGACACTCAAAACTACCATGATCATGAACAATGGTGTCTTGAGGGGAGTAAGTTTTCCTTTTCAGAAGTAGGATTAGAACAAGAAGCACAAACTCTTATGTACTATCAAGAAAATTGCTCTAGTTTTAGTCAAACAGCAGCAGTGACTTGTGGAAACTTTTTCCGGGTAAAGGATTTAGAAGACCTACACATCATAAAACTATTTGGAACCTAGGAGCAAGGGAGTTTAATGTTTCTACCATACCTCGAAGATTTACCATCATGTGACCCTCCTACTGCAAATGAAACTTTGACCATAACCTCAGCAGCTCAACATCTTAAAAAAATGCCAGATAAACTTCTTATGAGCAAAGATGACAGTTGTAATCCCAGCATACCTGAACTACTGAAATTGGCTCATATTCTGTCTTTTCATGAAGAACTTAGAAATGCTAAAATAAGAAATCTCATGCAGAATACCAATTTTTACAGAAAAAACAAGGGAAATTTCTGTGTCACTACCTTCCCCTCAAAGAACAATTTTGACAAGAGAAAACACAACAATCTGAAACAAAATGAAATAATCAGGGATAAAACAGTTGGTCATAGAGTCTGCTTTGATTTTAGGAATAATACTGCATATCCCTATAACAGAGATTATGTTTTTTCTACTCAAAACCATGATTTACCAATTAAAGGTGCTTTTAATCATGTATGTTTGCAAGATGATGTTTCAGGTCATGGTCATAGGATTCCCTTGCAGAATAGACAGCTTAAAGATTTTTTCAAGTTTGCGGGAGGTAGATCAGATTTCAAGTTCAAAATTGCAAAACCACCTAATATTAGAAATCTGTTCATGAAGGCCATGTTCCCAGTTTTGAATTTCTGCATCTGTGCATACCTTGATGATGTCATTATCTATTTTAAGAATGACCAAGAATACATGCATTACTTGAGGAAAGCATACAGTAAGGAAAGGAGTGGAAATCAGATATTCAGAGAGGTACAAAGGAAAGATACTGGGCTGTTTAGAGATTCTTGCATGAATCCCTATGTCATGTTAGAGAGAGAAAATTTCCCAAATTTTTCTTTTCAGAAGTTAAGTGGGCCAAGGGTGAGAGGAGATCCTTACGAGGATAAGATGCTTAAATTTCGTCATTTCCAAGATTTTTGAGTTTGGGACACTTGCATTCATTGTACATACCATTGTTTGAAATATTGAAAAGATAGAAAAGTCAAAAACAGTAAAAGATAGGAAAGTCAAAAACAGTAAAAACAAAAAAGAGGGCAAGTGAAGATAGAACAAAGGTCCCATGTTCCAAAAAATAGTCTTTCAGAAAGAGAGCAAGTCTGAATGCCGCTACTAGTACTTCAATGTCTTGTTCAGCTATCTAGCCTAATCATAGCTGAGCATGTTTAAATTTATTTGCTGATAAGTTAGTGAGTGCCAAGATAGTCAACATTGTGTAAGATTGACTTATCACATAGCTTAGATTAGGGAGAGATTCTGGTTCCACATGCCTAAAACAGAACCAAAGAGAGAAGCGAGGGATGAAAAACACATTGTACATCTTAGCCCGCTTGTCTAGTTTCCTTTATTGCAAAATAACATTTGTGTGCAGCTTGTCTTTATGCCGCAAATGCATGACAAATCAGACTGCCTAATCCTGATTTGATCATTTTTAAATTTCATGTTGTAGATTAGAGAATGAAATCCTGTCAAACTGCTTAATCTTGACAGTTGATCTAGCATAGGTAGAGCAATGAAGGAGTTCATCAGTTTAATCTGAACTCCCGGCAGATATAAGAGTAGAAATAGATAGGTTCATTTTGCAAAAAGAAAAATATACATTGTCAAAAGGCTGCTAGTTCAAATGCGCCAAAGAGAAGAAAAATGTTAGGAAAGATAGTGGGGTAGGTAGAAGTATCATTGATGTTAACCATGCTGTCACTTTTTAGAAATAACATCAAAAGAAGGGTAAATTTTGCGCCAATAGATAAGGCACTGGTCTTCATAAGCCAAAGATCCGAATTCTGGACACCTCCTGACGAGGAGCTGCCCTCCCCAAATGGAGCCACTGTTAGCCATCAGTATTTTTTACATGTTAGTGATGACTATATCTACAGCTGAGTTTTCTAGAAACTGATTTCCTTATGTCAATATGTCATCTAGAAAACCCTCCTAAAAATTTTTTCGCCTTTCTACTTTCCATGTCCACCCATGACAAAATCAAAACCTCATTATCACTATCCTATCTAGCTTCAGCCCTATTGGTTGGCCCATCAGCTTTAAAAGGCAAATCCACATCTGTTTCAGAAGTCTCCCCTATGTTAGGAAGTGGCATTTTAAGGCATTTTACCCTTGGCAATCATCAAAAAGCCAAAAAGCCTCCATCTGTAACAGACCTACCATGACTGACCTCCCACTTTGCAAATGAAATTAACAAACAAATCTAAGTCGCGCCACTTATACCCCTAGGTCTCAGCACTGCATGAACCACAGTTTCAAGCTGATTAGTAGGTGTTTCACAGTGTTTTATGGATTCTGCAAAGAGAAGGAAATATAACTTCATCTCAGGAGGAAATGCTTGAATCTACAGTTAGAAGAACAACTGCTTCTAAATGTAACATGAGCCTGAGATATATCTGCAAAACAGAGAGCCACTCATCAAGACCTTGCAGTTCTTTCCAGCATGAAAATCACAGTAAGAGAAAGACACCACTGTCACAGCAAACTGGTAAATTGTCAAGGCCCAGAACCTCCTTCATTTACAAGCAGACGGTTAGGGCACCTCCTTCATCTACAAGCAGAGGGCGCTGGCCATTGTTGACTTAAAGGAATGCATAAACCTAGGTTTTCCTTTTACTGGACAGTGAAACAATAGCTCCAGGTTTTCTGAATATGAGTGATAATCATGACAGGGATAGAGTCTGAGGTATGCAAGTTCAAAGGAAAACAGAGTTTGGTCTGATAAAGGAAGTCATGAGAAGTTTTCAAATCATGTGAAATGATGAAACTTTAGAGATGCATATCATTGGCAAAAACCTTTCTGATTATAAGCAACCTACTCTTCCACAAGGCTAAATTGAAGAAAAGCTGACAAACTTGTCATTACACAGGCAGAAGAAAGAGTGTTTGTTTTTCAAAGGATGCTGACCTCCATAGTCACAGAGACCATCTTTCAAATGGTTTGTTATAAGATGACCAAAGCAAATAAGACATCTCAGTTCCCCTCAAAGCACTACAGTGAGACAGCTACACTTTGGCTAGGGTTTTTTTGAAACACAGTGATAATTGCAAGCAGAGATGCTAGTATTAATGTTTTTCAAACTTGTTTTCTTACCATCATAATCCTAGCAAACCCTTGTCAGGAAGCCTTATCAAACAATCTTCAGGTAAAGGGCCTCCTCCATTTATGAGCAGATGGCCAAGGTTTTAAGTGTTGTTGAAAACTGATTGGTAAAAAAGTGCAGTGGAAAGAAACAGTGAAAGAAAGCAAAGGTTTGTACACCGGTAAAAGTTAGTGTTTATGATTTAAAAATATTGGTTTTCCTATTCATATGGAAATGTCTTTCAAGAAATACATCATGATGGACAAGGAAAATTATGAATATGTATGCCATCGATACCAAAAAAGGGGCAGTTTCCTTAAGGGAAAGGATCAAACAACAATCCACTGTCACATGCCAAAGTCCAAAGGAGCGCTTTTCAAGAAAACATAGAATTATGATATGAAGGGATGCAGCCAAAATATGGCACTTATAATCAAAGAAGGAGTTCATAAATCGCCTGGAAGCAGAGATTATCAAGCAAGTTGGAAAAAGACAGGTCATCTCCTATTAAATGACAAAACAGTTTTCAAGGCTTTTCAAATGCTTTTGACATATTCTGAATGGTTTTTTCCTTGTTAAAATAATCATCAAGAAGGTAAAACAGTGAACAAAGTTGAGCTTTGGAATGTTTCTCTTACAAAAAGACCAATGCACTAGTCAAAGCAAATGGTAACTGTGTTTCAACATTGTGAATAAGTATACCAGTTATGAATAGACAAAGAAGTGTTTTTGATGGAGTGTCAGTGTTTTGGGAGTTTTGAAACAAATGTTTCTCATTATTCTAAAAAGGACAGATATATCATAGATAATGTACCTACAGGCAGGGAATTATTTTGGGAAAGGGGGCGCCTTCTTGAAATCAAGAAACCATAACCAAATCCAAGTTATGTCAGTAAACTTGGCACCTGCTGTAGATAAAGGTTGAAGAAGCTATCAAAGACCAAGGACTGTCAAAACAAGTTGACAAAACAAGTCTTGTCCTTCAGAAACAAACCAGTATTTAAGTATTCTATTGATAGTGTTAAAGAGGGGTTATTTTACATCATAAGTATTACCAACATCTTTAAAAAATGGCAGAGATGATGTGGAAGTTATTGAGTTATTTGTCAAGGTTTAAAGTTCGGTGTTTATCACCCAAAGAACAAAAGCTGGAAATCACTTTTCAAACAACTATGTATAAAACAAAGTTCTGGCTTTAAGATATTTTTGTTTTCATAAAGGGGTTGGTCCATTGATTAGACAGTCCAAAAGCATCGAAAACCTTCAAATGCATGCACAGATTATGAGTTCATTTTCGCAAATACACCAAGGTGTTGTTAAAAGGATCAAAAGACTGTGAAAACTTCGCAAAAAAGCCAAACCAAAATTCCACTTTACATTTAAAAAGGAAGTGATCGTTGGAGATTTGTTTTGAAACGACATAAGAGTAAATCGAAGAAGAAGTTTTCATTTTCAAAACGGGGATCAAGGTGTTCACTGCATCAAAACAAGGTTTCGGGTCAATTTTTAGTAATTTGCACTGTTTATTGGCCGAGCGACGCGCCTGGAAACCCGCGCGACGCGCCTAGGGGCAATTTTACAAAGGCGGTCAGTGTTGGCGCGACGCGCCTGTACAAACGAGCGACGCGCCTGTACGCCGCCCGACAGGCCACCCGGGTGGTATTTTTGCGTGACGTGTTGCCCTTAAAGAGTGCCGCGCGTAATCAAGGGTTTCCCGGTGCTACTCCAGCCCTTCACAATGGTTGTTCCTCAAATTTAAAGGTATTCTTATATGCTTTTCACCCGGTTTCAAAAATGCAAAGTACTATCAAGGTTTAAAGAGCCACTGTCAAGTTTATAAAAGCAAGGTTTAAATATGATAAAAAGGTTAGAGATAAACACCGAAGGGGTTTGATGTTTTCATTCAAGGAATGCTCGTTCATTATTCAAACTGCTGCGAATTTTCACCACTCCACATTCAAAAATTTCAAAACCTCGTCACCATAGCTGAAGAAATAGTGTTTGTTGCGTGAGATTTTGAGGTGTAAAGCTGTAACAAAATGATGGCTGTGTCATTCAAAAGCACCTACAGGAGATAAATGGTTTTGAAACTAAGAGCAGGATGTTTTCATTTTAAAAGGATCAGGGATCCTATACTTTCACAAGCATCAAAGGACAAAGGTTTTTCCTATAAAGAACTGTGTTTTGATTAAAAGGAGAGTTTGTTATATAGAGACAGGGCTTAGGTCTGTCAGGTGGAACGAAGGATTTATCCTCCAAAGGCTAGGGTCACATGTATAGAGAGCCATTGATTGTTTTGAAAAGAGGAAATTCACATAACTTCTACCTAAAAAATCTGTAGTCCTTTAAAGATCTGTCATCTTGGCTCAGGATTATGTCAATGACTGTTTAAATACACTGAGGGTTGATTTCACATATGCAAATCTGTTGAAAGTTGGCACACTTATACGAGGCAGGGTTGTTAAACATTGAAATTCTACCTTGAAACAGAGATACATGTTTATTGGTTGACATCTAAGGCTTCAAGAACAGGGTGATTTTGGCACTTTCTCACAGCAAACTCTTTCTAGCAGTCTGCCCCTCTTTTTCACTGTATCATTTCCTACTGTGAATTTGTTGACAGAGATTTTCTAAAGGTGAACAGGACACTTTCTGAAGGGCAGGTTTTTTTTTATTTATGGGAATTTAACATTGGAGACAGAGATATAAATGTGGTGGTTGATCTCTTAAATTCACAAGTAAAGGGTGTTTTTTCCTAAACACTGTGCACTGATATTTCACCTAACCTAGGTCTCCTTTTTCTTTCACTGTATGGTCTCTTCTATAGAAATCTGTTGACAGAGATATTCTAAGGGTGAGTAGGGCCACTTTCTGAAGAGCAGGGTTTTAATATTTGAGTTTTGTCTTGGAGACACAAATACAAGTGTGTTGATTAGCCTCTAACAGACTCACAAGAAGAATGATTTCTTAACACTGTATACAGGAAATCTACACAGCAGACTGTCTCATCTTTGTTATATGGTACCCTATTGAGAATTTTGCCAAGCTGAGGTACACTCAAAGGTAGAAGGCTAGTTTTAAGAGAACAGGAGGTTGTGTATTACAAAGACACTTGTTGCAAACCATCCACCTCACATTGTTTCTCTGTCAAAGCAGCATATTGACACAGTTTCAATCCAGCAGGGCATTTTACATACAGTGAAGGTAGTTTGCCTCTTCCAAAGCATTTTCAGGTCAGAATGCCTCCAAGGCAAGACCACAGGAGCGGTCCACATAAAAGATATGAGCCCATCTCTACAGAAGAGATTAATGCTCATCCATATGTACTTTTCAACTTCCATGAAGTAGGCTGCCTTGATTTCTGCCAGAAGATAGAAGAAGTCAAGATTTTTTCGCCATTAACACACTTGTGCGCCCTGAGATTCAAAGAAAAACACTTCCAAGTGGCGGGTCTTGATTTCAAAATTTCTCCAAGGTATGTGTCCAAGGCCACCAAGATCCCGTATCATGGCGAAAAGTGGTTTAAACAAGCTCATCTTGACTTAGAGGATTACAAACCTTTCATCAAGCCTGAACATAGGGAGGCTGTCACTGCTATTTTCCCTTTTTCATATCTCTTTGACAGCTATGCTCCACTGATGA
This sequence comes from Pinus albicaulis, assembly GCA_034641835.2. NCBI lineage: Eukaryota > Viridiplantae > Streptophyta > Pinopsida > Pinales > Pinaceae > Pinus > Pinus albicaulis. The sequence continues at coordinate 807,871,550 of CM076583.1, read as the reverse complement.
AAGCCATAATGAAATATTTCACTTGTGAAGGGAGGTTTAATCGAATTTACGCCTACCATGTCCGCTTACTGATGCATTTTACCAGAAGCAGGCAACTAAACCTCCCTTACTTTTTGTCCAAAAGCACAGAGAAAATGGCATCTATTGTCCAAAACAAGGCTCCACCTCAGCAAATCCCTTCTCTATTTCATCATTCCTTGATCAAGATTATCTTCTTATACCAGCTAGAGAAGAAAGAGGTGCCATGGGACTTATTCATCATCCATCCAGACTTCTCTACTGTTCCTCCTGTTCATGTGTCTCCCACTCAGCCTATCCATCGCCCGGTACCTTTGTCTAGTAGGCCTACTCCTAAGAGGCTTAGAATGACTACTGGACAGTCAAGTCAACAGGAGGAAGGAGAGGGTAGTAGACAACAGCAGATTAGAGATGAGGGCCAGCAGCAGGTCCATGATGAGGGACATCAGCAGATAGGTGATGAAGGATAGCAGGTCCATGATGAGGAACAACAGCAAACAGAAAGTGAAGGGCAGCAGATACAAATTGAGGGACAGCAGCAAATAGAAAGTGCAGGACAGCAGGTCCAAGATGAACAACAACAGGTACACATTGATGAACAACAGTTAGATGATGAGGAACAGCAGCAAGTGCAAGATGAAGAACAGCAAGTTGGGCAGGAAATTGAAACACCTCTTGAGCCACAAATTGGACAAGACATTGATGAAGAATAGCAAGCTAAGGCTGCCACCTTAACAGTGACAAAGATTGTTCCTAGCAAGAGGAAATTGCCCAAAAAGACACCTTCTAGCATGCCAAGGAGGAAAAGCGCCAGATTGGCTTTCAAAGGAAAAAGCAAAATTGGAGAAAGTACAAAGCATGGAGGTGAATTAGCTATTATCCCTATCCAAAGCGATGATAGTGACAATGAGGCCCGCCTTCTTGAAAATCTCTTAATCCATAAGGAAGAGCAAATTGAGGCATTAGAGCAAGATCTTCAAAGGGCAAGGAATTTCAATCACTTCTTGGAGATTGAAAACAAACAAATGAATGTGCACACAACTGTTCATGAGGCACGGACGATTAAGTATAAGAAAGAGGCAGCTAAGGCACAAGCAAGAATTGAAGAGCTCATTGGTGAGTTTGATGATGAAGAGGAGGAAGACCAGCCTAGGCGGAAGAGGCCTAGGACCATCGGGCTTAAAAGAGCCTTGGAAAAGCAGAGAGCAGAAGAGCAAGCCCATCTCCAAGCCTTTCCTCTCACTGCACTCCTTGAGCAGGAAATTGAGGAAAACAAAGAGGCCTGGCTTGAGAGAGCTAACAAACATTTGGAAATGAAGCTGGAGAGGGCGAATAGAGATTTAGAGCTGCAGAGGAAGAGGACACACCACTTCCAAAAGATGAATCAGTTTGCCCGGTGCAAACTAAAGGCAGCACAAGAGAAATTGAAGAAGGTAAAGGGGAAGCGCCTAGCACGGAAAGAAGGGAAAAGCATATCAGCCCTTGATATTTTGGCCTCAGCTTCGGAGCATGTTGCTATGGACCCTTGAGGGTCATGCATGCCAATTTTGGGCCTTTTTCGGCAACTTTTTGTTTTTTGGCATTTTTTGGGTTTTTGGCCGAAAACTCATAATTTCGCCATTTCAGTTTGATGAGTTTTCAAGGGAGGAGGATGATACCGATAGATGCCATAATTCCATGAGCAGGTCTCCAGCGATTTTCAGGGCATTTGGAGATCATTCGCCCCCTCAAATTGGCGAAAAATGCCCTCTTTTTGCACATTCTGCCCGCCATATCAGCAGTCTGCTATTTCCTGGCTTTTTACACACAGGTACAGTTTTGGATGACTTCCGGGCCTCGGATGTAGATGGTTTCAGTTGCGCCGGAAAGTAGACACAGAGAGCTTTCCAGAAAGCCCTCATGAGCCCCATTTCGACATCGGGAAGGCTGCCAATTGCATCCAGAAAGTCAGGGGACCTTTTTCAGGCATAAATATGAAGTATTTTTGTAATTTTTGAACCTCAAAAATCTGCTTTTCCCAAATGTGCGTTAAGCTATTTTTATCCTTAGGAAATGATGTAAAGTCAATATAATTTCCGTTTTTAGCAGTTTTTTAGATATTTTATGGGATATTTTGTGCCTTGGGCTTTGCAAAGCCTCAAGGACAAGTTTAGATATTTTGACTTGGCTAATGGGATAGCTAGTTGCTCCATGAGGTTTTCCTTCCTCAAGCCTATTTATTCCATGGTTCTCATTGTAAATCAGAGGCTGAACTTGAGAGAAGAATTAATACATTGGTCATATGAGCTTTGAAGAATACATTTGTGTTATGATTTTTGGACTGCCTCTTGGATGCTTTTGAGGAATGATGAAGGATTGGTGATGGATTCCATGACTTGGTAGAATGGTATAGTGTTTCTTGCTATGTTTTTTGTCTTCTAGTTTTCATACATAATACATGCTTCTTGCTGCTATAGATCAGTAAAGATTAGTTTTGAGATATGCCCATGGAGGCACCTCAAAATTCCTGAATCTTCATAGCTTGATGTTTTCTTCTTCCTTAGTTATGCTAAAGAATTCTTAACTACTCTTTAGTAACTTAAGGATAATGTTTGCTAGTTTTATTTACAAGTTCTATGCATGTTGAGTAGGATGTATGGTGTGCCCTGCCTACCTATAAGCTGTCCATATTTCTGTCCATAAAACTTTCTCTTTGACTGATTAGTTGATCATCTTGTTGAACCAAGGAGGCCTAGTCCCGATCTAGCCCTTTGCCTAAAACTATGAAAGCTTGTTTTTCAAAGTGCCCAATGACTTAGAGACTATGTTTAGGCGTTCCGGCATAGTTTATGAGTTGTTAGTTTATCTTGTGTGTTTTCCCCAAAGTCTGATAGCCATTTCCCGAAGTTAGAGGGTCTTATACCTCTATGTATGGCTGGAATGTTTGATTTCTATGTATTAATTAGCTCATAGTTACATTTAACATGATTAATGGCTTGCTATAAAATGTTGATGTCGGCTATCAACTAGTTACACTTGAAATCCCTTGTCTTTCACAAGCTTGATGTCCCTTTACTCCATTCTGCCCAAAGATCCCTTCTACCGTGAATCAAATCGGCCCTACAGCAACCTTGCATCATCATCTCATAGCTTCCTTGACCTGTTTGACCCCATAGCCCAATTTATCTGACTTCTTGTTATCCATTTTTACATCTTTGATCAGTTTTATCCCTCACAAACTTAAAAAACCAAAAATCAAAAAAACTCACTTCATAACTAGCCTAATATCAGAACACCATAAGCGAACACACCGATATCTTTTACATCTAATAGAGAGAGCCCTCTCTGAGTCCAGGAAGGCTAGGTCCTTGGGCTCCAAAGCTTGGTTTGATGTTACATCGTCATTTGGCTCGCCAATCGGCCAAATCACCGCTCACTAACATAATGGCGATCACGGTGGGACTTTGAGTCAAAACATCCTAGGTATCCCTTAGGAACTCTCAAAATCTCAGTCAAACTTAGAAGAGTAGAATCTGGTTGTCTCACCATCCTAGCAAAATGATGACTCAGCTGTAGGACACTCTTCCAAACCTCAGGACTACATAAAACTCAGAAAAACCCCAAAAAACTCCCTTAGATTGGTTTTTGATAGTATTGGTGGTGGACCATACAAATATACCTCAAAACAACTAAAAATCCACTTGGCGACTCCACTAGCCTCCAGTAGGCCTTACTACCTTGCTAAATTTTAGAATTCCATCCGATTTAGCCACCTCATCGCCACCCTAACATAATGGCGATCACGGTGGGACACTGAGTATTAAACAAACTTAGTTTCCCTAATCTTTAGAGACTTTTGAGAATATTAGTTGGCTGACTTATCCCACCGCTCACTAACATAATGGCGATCACGGTGGGACCTTGAGTCAAAACATCCTAGGTATCCCTTAGGAACTCTTAGATCTCAGTCAAACTTAGAAGAGTAGAATCTGGTTGTCTCACCATCCTAGCAAAATGATGACTCAGCTGTAGGACACTTTTCCAAACCTTAGGATTACATAAAAACTCAAAAAACCCCAAAAAACTCCTTTAGATTGGTTTTTGTCAATATTGGTGGTGGACCATACAAGTATACCTCAAAACAACCACATTCCACCTGGCGACTCCACTAAACTTCTAGTAAGCCTTACTACTTTTCAAAACTCTAGACTACTATCCAATAGACCTATCCCATCACTCACTAACATAGCGGGAGATAGTGGGACACTGAGTACATAATAGTCCAGCAAACTCTTATAGACTCTTTTGGTCTTTTAGATACCATAAACAAGCAAGCAGTCCATAGACCCATTTTTTAGAGTAAACTTTTTTTGTTCTCATCACCCTAGCAAAGTGTTGAAACAAGTCTAGGATACTTTAACAAATCATAGACTGCACATAAAACTCAGAAAATCCAAAAACATTTCCAGATTAGTTACCGATGGTGGACCATAGCTATCTTCACAAAAACAACCCATTTCCACCTGGCGACTCCACTAATCCATCCCTTTTATTTTTTACCATCCTTCACCTTAGTAAAGCTTTAGAAAAACCACTCATCCAGAACATTCACCAATACCATTCTCTCTAAACCCTGGATCTAAAATCTGGCTTCACGAAGAATCAACACCAGATCCCATCCAGACCCAAATCCCCCTATCATAGTAGATGACCCAGAGAAGATTCTGTGGCAAGCTTCCGAAACTGACCATCTAGCTACTGGTACATCCATCCGTAGAACAAGATCAGTTCCTAAACATCACACTATCCTACTAGATTCACCTTTTGAACTAGAGTCATCACAAACTCTTCCTAGAAGAAAATCATATAGTAAGATAAACTTTGACGATCTTGAACCCCTAAGCCCACCACAGAGTCCTATTAGAGAAGCTTCACCTACCACTCCTCCTGATTTCCAGCTTCTCTATCAGTTTGGCTCCTACCATCCTAGTTCTGCTCAAAACCAGATCACTAGTCCAAGTTCATCCGCCACACATGGTCAAACCACCACTGTTCAAATCACCTCCTCTCAGCCTACTAATCCTCATCTTGTACATCATCCATTAGCTCCAGTCATGGCAACTTGGTACGCACCTTTGGTGTTGCCACCGCCTTTAGCTCCTCTCCCAAACAAATATCAAGACAAGATCCCACACTTTACCGGAGAAGACACCACCACACCTCAACAGCATATAAGTAGGATGACTGATGCTTATGAATACCTAGAGGTACAAGACGAGACTGTTAGAATGAGAATATTTGCCCAAAGTCTTGGTGGTGAACCCAAAGCATGGTTCAAAAGCTTAACTCCAAACAGTATCCATGATATCCAAGAACTACATCAAGTCTTCAAAAATAGGTGGGAAATCCGAAGAAACCCCATTCAAATCCTGTCAGAATATAACAACCTAAAACGGGAAAATGGGGAAAGTGTCCAAGCTTACTGTACTAGGTTCAACGGTGTATATAACTCCCTCCCACCTCATTTCAAACCTCCACTTGGTCTAGCCTTGGCAAAATTCCCCGAAGGTTTTGATCCGGACATGACATATCATCTGAGAGATAAGGATCTCCCTACCTTAGAGGAAATGCAACAAATAGCTATAAAAGCAGATGCCAACTTAGCTGAAAAAAGAGCTAGAACTAGATCAGAAAGAAAGGTCACCTATAGAGATGAGGTCTCCACTTCATCACCTTCCCTAGATCCCAGAATAGATGACTTAGTCAAATCCATGGCTAAAATGTGGGAAAAGATCAATGAAAAGGCTCCTGTTAGGGATAACCAGCCAAACCCTCCAAACAGAAACCGGAACCAAAACTTTAGGAGGGAACAGCCCCAAAACAGACCAAGGGATAATGACCAACAGATCAGGCCACCATTCAATGAAAACTATGTGGAAGAAGATGACAGGGATTCAGAACCTCTTGATGAACATCATTTAAACCTCATAGGATCTGATAATGAGAGTGAGGTGTACCTCACAGAAGAAGAACAAGCGTTCTTTTCTCCTAATCCAGATGAGACCAACTACGAAGATCTTGACGACCCTGCCATAGATTTTCAGAATGCCATTATAGAAGCTCACAGGAAATATGACCTTAGAAGCAAAAGAAACCAAGATAATGCCAAGAAAGGTAACTTAGATCCTGCTAAAGTCCCTAATACCATCCTCAAGAAAGCAGTAGGCAATGACAAAATCAAGATTGAGAAGACTGACCAAAGCCAAGCCAAAGTTACCCAAACTAGTCCTCTCTCAGATACTCCTGGTACTTCTACAAAAGTCACCGAAACAACTATGGCAAACAAAATCCCTAAACAAGGTCAACAAACTCAGAACATAGACAAGGTCATGGTTGAAAAAGCTGAAACAAACATATCTAAACTTCAGCTGCCTTTTAGCTTTGAAGGCGAAATCGCCAAGATCAAGATCGCCATGCCACTTACTGAACTCATTGCCCAAAACTCTTATAAATCCCAAGTACTAAAAGTCTTAAATCTAGAGAATGATGCAAACACTGTTAATCTGGCTGATGACACTCCTGAAGTTTTGTTTGGTCCAAATATAGAGGGAAAATTCCAAGAAGGAAATACTCTTCCATTTTACATTAGCCTGAACATCCACGACCAAATCCTCCACAATGCCATGCTAGACTCCGGCGCCTCGCATAATCTTATGCCAAAGGTAGTAATGGAAAGGTTAGGCTTGGAAATCACAAGACCATACAAAGACTTGTATTCATTTGATTCAAGTAGAGTCCAATGCCTGGGTTTGATCAAAGACCTTTGTTTCAGTCTGGCCCAAATACCTGCGAAACATCTGATCATGGATATAGTAGTGGCATACATTCCTCCCAAATAGAGGATGCTTCTATCCAGATCTTGGGGAGCCAAACTCCAAGGGAATATTCAACTGGACATGTCATATGCCACCATTCCTGTGTTTGGCCAGACCAGAATACTCTACCGCGAATCACACATGAAATATATGATTAGCAGTCAAGATAGGCCAGATAACATTCCAATGTGTTCCTTGCGTTCCGACCTGAACTCTTTCATTATGCATATTTATGAAAACATGGAGGAAGAGTCAGAGGAAACTAATGTAGACTTAGATCCACCACATCAGCTGTCCCTGGTACCTTATGATGAACTAGACACTCAAAACTACCATGATCATGAACAATGGTGTCTTGAGGGGAGTAAGTTTTCCTTTTCAGAAGTAGGATTAGAACAAGAAGCACAAACTCTTATGTACTATCAAGCAAATTGCTCTAGTTTTAGTCAAACACCAGCAGTGACTTGTGGAAACTTCTTCCGGGTAAAGGATTTAGAAGACCTACACATCATAAACCTATTTGGAACCCGGGAGCAAGGGAGTTTAATGTTTCTACCATACCTGAAAAATTTACCATCATGTGACCCTCCTACTGCAAATGAAACTTTGACCATAGTCCCAGCAGCTCATAATCTAGAGAAAATGCAAGATAAACTTCTTATATGTAAAAATGATAGTTGCAATCCCAGCATACCTGAACTACTGAAATTGGCTCATATTTTGTCTTTTCATGAAGAACTTAGAAATGCTAAAATCAGAAATCTCATGCAGAATACCAATTTCTACAGAAAAAGCAAGGGAAACTACTGTGTCAATACCTTCCCCTCAAAGAACAACTTTGACAAGAGAAAACACAACAATCTGAAACAAACTGAAATAATTAGGGATAAAACAGATGGCCATAGAGTCTGCTTTGATTTTAGAAGTAATACTGCATATCCCTATAACAGAAAATATGTTTTTTCTACCCAAGACCATGATTTACCAAATAAAAGTGCTTTTAATCATGTATTTTCGCAAGATGATGTTTCAAGTCATGATCATAAGATTCCCTTGCAAAGAAGACAGCTTAAATATTTTTTCAAGTTTGCAGGAGGTAGATCAGATTTCAAGTTCAAAATTGCAAAACCACCTAATATCAGAAATCTGTTCATGAAGGTCATGTTCCCAGTTTTAAACTTCTGCATTTTTGCATACCTTGATGATGTCATTATCTATTTTAAGAATGACCAGGAATACATGCATTACTTGAGGAAAGCATACAGTAGGGAAAGGAGTGGAAATCAGATATTCAGAGAGGTACAGAGGGAAGATACTGGGATGTTCAGAGATTCTTGCATGAATCCCTATGTCATGTTAGAGAGAGAAAATTTCCCAAATTTTTCTTTTCAGGAGTTAAGTGGGCCAAGGGTGAGAGGAGATCCTTACGAGGATAAGATGCTTAAATTCCGTCATTTCCAAGATTTTTGAGTTTGGGACACTTGCATTCATTGTACATACCATTGTTTGAAATATTGAAAAGATAGAAAAGTCAAAAACAGTAAAAGATAGGAAAGTCAAAAACAGTAAAAACAAAAAAGAGGGCAAGTGAAGATAGAACAAAGGTCCCATGTTCCAAAAAATAGTCTTTCAGAAAGCGAGCAAGTCTGAATGCCACTACTAGTACTTCAATGTCTTGTTCAGCTATCTAGCCTAATCATAGCTGAGCATGTTTAAATTTATTTGCTGATAAGTTAGTGAGTGCCAAGATAGTCAACATTGTGTAAGATTGACTTATCACAGAGCTTAGATTAGGGAGAGATTCTGGCTCCACATGCCTAAAACAGAACCAAAGAGAGAAGCGAGGGATGAAAAACACATTGTAAATCTTAACCCCGCTTGTCTAAGTTTCCTTATTGCAAAATAACTTCTGTGTGCAGCTTGTCTTTTATGCCGCAAATGCACGACAAATCAGACTGCCTAATCCTGATTTGATCATCTTTTAAATTTCATGTTGTAGATTAGAGAATAAAATCCTGTCAAACTGCTTAATCTTGACAGTCGATCTAGCTTTAGGTAGAGTAATGAAGGAGTTCATCAGTCTAATCTGAACTCCCGGCAGATATAAGAGTAGAAATAGATAGGTTCATTTTGCAAAAAGAAAAATATACATTGTCAAAGGGCTGCTAGTTCAAATGCGCCAAAGAGAAGAAAAAATGTCAGGAAAAACAGTGGGGTAGGTAGAAGTATCATTGATGTTAATCATGCTGTCAATTTTTCAGAAATAACATCAAGAGAAGGGTAAATTTTGCGCCAATGGATAAGGCACTGGTCTTCATAAGCCAAAGATCTGAATTCTGGACACCTCCTACGAGGAGCTGCCCCCTCCCCAAATGGAGCCTTGTTAGCCATCAGTATTTTACATGTTAGTGATGACTATATCTACGAGTGAGTTTTTCTAGAAACTGATTTCCTTATGTCAATATGTCATCTAGAAAACCCTCCTAAAAATTTTTTCGCCTTTCTACTTTCCATGTCCACCCATGACAAAATCAAAACCTCATTATCACTATCCTATCTAGCTTCAGCCCTATTGGTTGGCCCATCAGCTTTAAAAGGCAAATCCACATCTGTTTCAGAAGTTTCCCCTATGTTAGGAAGTGGCGTTTTAAGGCATTTTACCCTTGGCAATCATCAAAAAGCCAAAAAGCCTCCATCTGTAACAGACCTACCATGACTGACCTCCCACTTTTCAAATGAAATTAACAAACAACTCTAAGTCACGCCACTTATACCCCTAGGTCTCAGCACTGCATGAACCACAGTTTCAAGCTGATTAGTAGGTGTTTCACAGTGTTTTATGGATTCTGCAAAGAGAAGGAAATATAACTTCATCTCAGGAGGAAATGCTTGAATCTACAGTTAGAAGAACACGCTGCTTCTAAATGTAACGCGGAGGCACGAGATATATACATAAACAGAGAGCCACTCATCAAGACCTTGCAGCTCTTTCTAGCATGAAAATCACAGTAAGAGAAAGACATCACTGTCACAGCAAACTGGTAAATTGTCAAGGCCCAGAACCTCCTTCATTTACAAGCAGAGGGTTAGGGCGCCTCCTTCATCTACAAGCAGAGGGCGCTGGCCATTGTTGACTTAAAAGAATGCATAAACCCAGGTTTGCCTTTTACTGGACAGTGAAACAATAACTACAGGTTTTCTGACTGTGAGTGATGATCCTGACAGGTATAAAATCTGAAGTATGCAAGTTCAAAGGAAAACAGAGTTTGGTCTGATAAAGGAAGTCATGAGAAGTTTCCAAATCATGTGAAATGATGAAACTTTAGAGATGCATATCATTGGTAAAAAAACCCTTCCAATCATAAGCAGCCTGCTTGTCCACAAGATCAAATTGAAGAAAAGCTGACAAACTTGTCATTACGCAGGCAGAAGAAAGAGTGTTTGTTTTTCAAAGGGTGCTGACCTCCATAGTCACAGAGACCATCTTTCAAATGGTTTGTTATAAGATGACCAAAGCAAATAAGACATCTGAGTTCCCCTCAAAGCACTACAGTGAGACAACTACACTTTGGCTAGGGTTTTTCTGAAACACAGTGATAATTGCAAGCAGAGGTGCTAGTATTAATGTTTTTCAAACTTGTTTGCTTACCATCATAATCCTAGCAAACCCTTGTCAGGCAGCCTTATCAAACAATCTTCAGGTAAAGGGCCTCCTCCATTTATGAGCAGATGGCCAATGTTTTAAGTGTTGTTGAAAACTGATTGGTAAAAAAGTGCAGTGGAAAGAAATAGTGAAAGAAAGCAAAGGTCTATACACCGGTAAAAGTTAGTGTTTCTAATTCAAAAATATTGCTCTTCCTATTCATATGAAAATGTCTTTCAAAATATACATCATGATGGACAAGGAAAATTATGAATATGTATGCCATTGATACCAAAAAAGGGGCAGTTTCCTTAAGGGAAAGGATCAAACAACAATCCACTGTCACATGCCAAAGTCCAAAGGAGCGCTTTTCAAGAAAACAGAGAATTATGATATGAAGGGATTCAGCCAAAATATGGCACTTACAATCAAAGAAGGAGCTCATAAATCGCCTGGAAGCAGAGATTATCAAGCAAGCTCGAAAAAGACAGGTCATATCCTGTTAAATGACAAAACAGTTTTCAAGGTTTTTCAAATGCTTTTGACATATTCTGAATGGTTTTTCCTTGTTAAAATAAAGAGAAAAGGTAAAACAGTGGACAAAGTTGACCTTTGGAATGGTTCCATTACAAAAGGTCAAATACCTTGGTCAAAGTCAAATGATAACTATGTTTCACCATTGTGAATAAGTATACCGGTTATAAATGGACAAAGAAGTGGTTTGATAGATTGTCAGTTTTTGGAGTTTTGAAACAAATACAGCTTTCTCATTATTCTAAAAAGGACAGATATATCATAGATAATGTACCTACAGGCAGGGAATTATTTTGGGAAAATGGGGCGCCTTCTTGAAATCAAGAAACCATAACCAAATCCAAATTATGTCGGTAAACTTGGCACCTGCTGTAGATAAAGGTTGAAGAAACTATCAAAGACCAAGGATTGTCAAAACAAGTTGACAAAACAAGCCCTGTCCTTCAGAAACAAACCAGTATTTAAGCATTCTCTTGACAGTATGAAAGAAGGGTTGTTTTACATCATAAGTATTACCAGCATCTTTAAAACAGTGGCAGAGATGATGTGGAAGTTATTGAGTTATTTGTCAAAGTTTAGAGCTCGGTGTTTATCACCCAAAGAACAGAAGCTGGAAATCACTTTTCAAACAACTGTGTATAAAACAGAGTTCTGGCTTTAAGATATTTTTGTTTTCATAAAGGGGTTGGTCCATTGATTAGACAGTCCAAAAGCATCGAAAACCTTCAAATGCATGCACAGATTATGAGTTCAGTTTCGCAAATACACCAAGGTGTTGTTAAAAGGATCAAAAATTTGTGAAAACATAGAAAAGCCAAACCAAAATTCCACTTTACATTTAAAAAGGTAATAGTTGGAGATTTGTTTTGAAACGACATAGGAGATCGAAGAAGAAGTTTTCATTTTCAAAACGCGGGGATCGAGGTGTTCAACGCATCAAAACAAGGTTTGAGTCCAATTTTTAGTAATTGCAACTGCATTTTATTGACGACGCGCGCTGAAACCCCAGCACGCGCTTGGGGCAATTTTACAAAGGCGGTCGATGTTGGCGTGACGCCTGTACAAACGAGCGACGCGCCTGTACGCCGCCTGACAGGCCACCCGGGTGGTATTTTTGCGTGACGTGCTGCCCTTAAAGAGTGCCGCGCGTAATCAAGGGTTTCCCGGTGCTACTCCAGCCCTTCACAATGGTTGTTACTCAAATTTAAAGGTATTCTTATATGCTTTTCACCCGGTTTCAAAAAAATGCAAAAATCTTATCATGGTTTAAAGAGCCAGCCAAGTTTATAAAAAGCAAAGGTTTAAATATGATAAAAAGGTTAGAGATAAACAGGAAAGGGGAGTTTTGATGTTTTGATTCAAGGAACGCTTGTTCATTATTAAAACTGCTACAAATTTTCACCACTCCACATTCAAAAAGTTCAAAACCTCGTCACCATAGCTGAAGAAATAGTGTTTGCTGCGTGAGATTTTGAGGTGTAAAGCTGTAACAAAATGATGGCTGTGTCATTCAAAAGCACCTACAGGAGATAAATGGTTTTGAAACTAAGAGCAGGATGTTTTCATTTTAAAAGGATTAGGGATCCTATACTTTCACAAGCATCAAAGGACAAAGATTTTTCCTATAAAGAACTGTGTTTTTATTAAAAGGAGAGTTTGTTATATAGAGACAGGGCTCAGGTCTGTCAGGTGGAACGAAGGATTTCTCCTCCAAAGGCTAGGGTCACATGTATAAAGAGCCATTGATTTTTTTGAAAAGAGGAAATTCACATAACTTCTACCTAAAAACTCTGTAGTCCTTTAAAGATCTGTCATCTTGGCTCAGGATTATGTCAATGACTGTTTAAATACACTGAGGGTTGATTTCACATATGCAAATCTTTTGAAAGTTGGCACACTTATACGAGGCAGGGTTGTTAAACATTGAAATTCTACCTTGAAACAGAGATACATGTTTATTGGTTGGCATCTAAGGCTTCAAGAACAGGGTGATTTTGGCACTTTCTCACAGCAAACTCTTTCTAGCAGTCTGCCCCTCTTTTTCACTGTATCATTTCCTACTGTGAATTTGTTGACAGAGAGAGAATTTTCTAAAAATTAGGCAAGGGACACTTTACGGAAGGGCGGGTTTTTTTTTTTATACAGGAAGTTAACATTGGAGACGAGAGATATAAATGTGGTGGTTGATCTCTTAAATTCTGATAAAGGGTGTTTCTCAACACGTACCTTGATATTCACCTAACCTAGGTCTCTTTTTTCTTTCAGCATTATTAGTCTCTTCTATGAGAAGTCGACAATAGAGAATATTCTAAGGGTGAGTAGGGCCACTTTGAAGAGCGGGGTTTTAATATTTGAGTTTTGTCTTGGAGACACAAATACAAGTATGTTGATTGGCCTCCTAACAAACTCACAAGAAGAATGATTTCTCAATTGAAAGAGAAGTTCGTAGGGCCGAGTTGTCTCATCTTTACACATGGTACCTATTGAGTTTTTCTGGTGGGTACATTCAAAGGTAGAAGGCTAAGTTTTAAGATAGCAGAGGTTGTGTATTCAAAGAAACATTGTTGCAATCCATCCAAATCACATTGTTTATCTATCCAAGCAGAATATTGACACAGTTTGACTCCAGCAGGGCATTTTACACGCAGTGAAGGCAGTTTGCCTCTTCCAAAGCTTATTCAGGTCAAAATGCCTTCAAGGCAAGACAGCAGGAGCGGTCCACATAAAATATATGAGCCCATCTCTACATAAGATATTAATGCTCATCCATCTGTACTTTTCAACTTCCATGAAGTAGGCTGCCTTGATTTCTGCCAGAAGATAGAAGAAGTCAAGAGTTTTTTGCCATTAACACACTTGTGCGCCCTGAGATTCAAAGAAAAACACTTCCAAGTGGCGGATCTTGATTTCAAAATTTCTCCAAGGTATGTGTCCAAGGCCACCAAGATCCCGTATCATGGCGAAAAATGGTTTAAACAAGCTCATCTTCACTTATAGGATTACAAACCTTTCATCAAGCCTGAACATAGGGAGGTTGTCACTGCTATTTTCCCTTTTTCATATCTCCTTGACAGCTATGCTCCACTGATGAAAGTCATAATGAAATATTTCACTTGTGAAGGGAGGTTTAATCGAATTTATGCCTACCATGTCCGTTTATTGATGCATTTTACTAGAAGTAGGCAACTGAACCTCCCTTACTTTTTGTCCAAGAGCATAGAGAAAATGGCATCTACTGTCCAAAAGAAGGCCCCACCTCAGCAAATCCCTTCTCTTTTTCATCATTCTTTGATCAATATTATCTTCTTATACCAGCTAGAGAAGAAAGAGATTCCATGGGATTTATTTATCAGCCATCCAGACTTCTCTACTGTTCCTCTTGTTCATGTGTCTCCCACTCAGCCTATCCATCGCCCGGTACCTTTGTCCAGTAGGCCTACTCCTAGGAGGCTCAGAATGACTGCTGGACAGCCAAGTCAACAGGAGGAAGGAGGTAGTAGTAGACCGCAACGGATTAGAGATGAGGGCCAGCAGCAGGTAGATGATGAAGGACAGCAGGTCCATGATGAGGGACAACAGCAAACAGAAAGTGAAGGGCAGAAGATACAAATTGAGGGACAGCAGCAAATAGAAAGTGAAGGACAGCAGGTCCAAGATGAACAGCAACAGGTACACATTGATGAACAGCAGTTAGATGATGAGGAACAGCAGCAAGTGCAAGATGAAGAACAACAAGTTGGGCAGGAAATTGAAACACCTCTTGAGCCACAAATTGGACAAGACATTGATGAAGAACAGGAGGCTAAGGCTGCCACCTTAACAGTGACAAAGATTGTTCCTAGCAAGAGGAAATTGCCCAAAAAGACACCTTCTAGCATGCCAAGGAGGAAAAGCGCCAGATTGGCTTTCAAAGGCAAAAGTAAAGTTGGAGAAAGTACAAAGCATGGAGGTGAATTAGCTATTATCCCTATCCAAAGCGATGATAGTGACAATGAGGCCCGCCTTCTTGAAAATCTCTTAATCCATAAGGAAGGGCAAATTGAGGCATTAGAGCAAGATCTTCAAAGGGCAAGGAATTTCAATCACTTCTTGGAGATTGAAAACAAACAAATGAATGTGCACACAGCTGTTCATGAGGCACGGGCGATTAAGTATAAGAAAGAGGCAGCTAAGGCGCAAGCAAGAATTGAAGAGCTCATTGGTGAGTTTGATGATGAAGAGGAGGAAGACCAGCCTAGGCGGAAGAGGCCTAGGACCATCGGGCTAAAAAGAGCCTTGGAAAAGCAGAGAGCAGAAGAGCAAGCCCAGCTCCAAGCCTTTCCCCTCACTGCACTCCTTGAGCAGGAAATTGAGGAAAACAAAGAGGCTTGGCTTGAAAGAGCTAACAAGCATTTGGAAATGAAGCTTGAGAGGGCGAATAGAGATTTAGAGCTGCAGAGGAAGAGGACACACCACTTCCAAAAGCTGAATCAGTTTGCCCGGCGCAAACTAAAGGCAGCACAAGAAAAATTGAAGAAGGTAAAGGGGAAGTGCCTAGCACGGAGGGAAGGGAAAAGCATATCATCCCTTGATATTTTGGCCTCAGCTTCGGAGCATGTTGCTACAGACCCTTGAGGGTCATGCATGCCAATTTTGGGCCTTTTTCAGCAACTTTTTGGTTTTTGGCATTTTTTGGGTTTTTGGCCGAAAACTCATAATTTCGCCATTTCAGTTTGATGAGTTGTCAAGGGAGGAGGATGATACCGATGGATGCCATAATTCCATGAGCAGGTCTCCAGCAATTTTCAGAGCATTTGGAGATCATTCTCCCCCTCAAATTGGCGAAAAATGCCCTCTTTTTGCACATTCTGCCCGCCATATCAGCAGTCTGCTATTTTCTGGGTTTTTGTACACAGGTACAGTTTTGGATGACTTCTAGGCCTCAGATTGAGATGGTTTCAGTTGCGTTGGAAAGTAGACACAGAGATCTTTTCAACGAGCCATCATGAGCCTCATTTCGACATCGGGAAGGCTGCCTATTGCATTCAGCAACTCAGGGGACCTTTTTCAGGCATAAATATGAAGTATTTTTGTAATTTTTGAACCTCAAAAATCTGCTTTTCCCAAATGTGCGTTAAGCTATTTTTATCCTTGGGAAATGATGTAAAGTCAATATAATTTCCGTTTTAGCAGTTTTTTAGATATTTTATGGGATATTTTGTGCCTTGGGCTTTGCAAAGCCTCAAGGACAAGTTTAGATATTTTGACTTGGCCAATGGGATAGCTAGTTGCTCCATGAGGTTTTCCTCCCTCAAACCTATTTATTCCATGGGTTTCATTGTAAATCAGAGGCTGAACTTGAGAGAAGAATTAATACATTGGTCATATGAGCTTTGAAGAATACATTTGTGTTATGATTTTTGGACTGCCTCTTGGATGCTTTTGAGGAATGATGAAGGATTGGTGATGGATTCCATGACATGGTAGAATGGTATAGTGTTTCTTGCTATGTTTTTGTCTTCTAGTTTTCATCCATAATACATGCTTCTTGCTGCTATAGATCAGTAAATATTAGTTTTGAGATATGCCCATGGAGGCACCTCAAAATTCCTGAATCTTCATAGCTTGATGTTTTCTTCTTCCTTAGTTATGCTAAAGAATTCTTAACTGCTCTTTAGTAACTTAAGGATAATGTTTGCTAGTTTTATTTACAAGTTCTATGCATGTTGGGTAGGATGTATGGTGTGCCCTGCCTACCTATAATTTGTCCATAGTTCTGTCCATAAAACTTTCTCTTTGACTGATTTGTTGATCATCTTGTTGAACCAAGGAGGCCTAGTCCCGATCTAGCCCTTTGCCTAAAACTATGAAAACTTATTTGTCCAAGTGCCCAATGACTTAGAGACTATGTTTAGGCGTTCCGGCATTGTTTATGAGTTGTTAGTTTGTCTCATGTGTTTTCCCCAAAGTCTGATAGCCATTTCCCGAAGTTAGAGGGTCTTATACCTCTATGTATGGCTGGAATGTTTGATTTCTATGTATTAATTAGCTCATAGTTGCATTTAGCATGATTAATGGCTTGCTATAACATGTTTATGTCTGCTATCAACTAGTTATACTTGAAATCCCTTGTCTTTCACAAGCTTGATGTTCATTTACTCCATTTTTCCCAAAGATCCCTTCTACCGTGAATCAAATCGGCCCTACAGCAGCCTTACATCATCATCTCATAGCTTCCTTGACCTGTTTGACCCCATAGCCAAGTTGATCTAACTTCTTGTTATCCATTTTTATATCTTTGATCAGTTTTATCCCTCACAAACTTAAAAAACCAAAAATAAAAAAACTCACTTCATAACTAGCCTAATATCAGAACACCATAAGCAAACACACCGACATCTTTTACACATATAGAGAGAGCCCTCTCTGAGTCCAGGAAGGCTAGGTCCTCAGGCTCCAAAGCTTGGTTTGATGTTACATCATCATTTGGCTCACCAATCGGCCAAATCACGGGACTCTAACACGAGTGAGGAACCCTTAATTGATCCCTCTTTCGAATGATCTCTGTCTACTCCTTCCTTATCCAGGTCAAATAATCCTTGGTTTCTCTTTATCCCGATCAAACCACTTCACCAATCATCCTTCCAAGATCTTCAATGACTTGTCTATCTTGCCCTGAAAACATTTGACTTTTTTACCTTGATCCTAGTCTTGTCTGCTTGACATTTGACTCCTTAGCCCAATGGAAAAATATATCTCTCAATATCCATCTCATTAAGTGATTTTTCCCACCAAACCAAACCAAACCAAACCAATTTGCACATCATAACTAGCCTAATATCATATAATTAAAACAAAGTTAAATCTTATAGAGAGATCCCTCTCTGAACCCTAAGAAGGCTAGATATTAGAGTTTAAAAGTTGGTCTGTGGTTACCTCTAATGTTCTTTGACTAAAAAATTAAAATCTCACAACTTAAGAATTATTAGAGTGATAACATACTAGAGACCATACTGGGTGCTAATCAATCCTGAGCCTTAAAATAGATCTTAAAGGGAATCATTTTCATCATCATTTCACCTTAAGACTGTTTTGAAAGTTGTGAGTAACATTTTATCAAAAAATTGTAATTTTGGCTTCTAGAAAAATCTACTATACCGGGTCAAACCCGGATCCTAAACCTGTTATTATAGTAGGAAATATGGACAGAATTGGAAAAAAGAATAAACAAGTAGAAGATTTAGGTGCTAAAATTTCCTTAGTTAGAGAAAATTCATTGCCAAAAGAATTAGTGAGTATACAAAGTGACTTAAGTAGTGCTGTTATAGATCCTGTTTTTATTTCATTCCTTGAAAGAAAGCAGGAAAATATTTCAGTAGATTCTGAATCAAAGATATGTAAAGCTCATGATAAACTTGAAGAAATAATTGCTACTATTCTTAAGGAAATAAATGAAGCTATTGAATTAGCTGAATTATTAGCATATACATCTAAGCCTTCTATTTCTCATTTAGATACCACTACATCATCTATAATTTCCACTACCATTCAATCTACAAATCCATTTATCCCTAGATAGCCCTTCCAACCTAGAATACTATTTCCATATTCTCCTACATCAACATCATCCATTAGTTTATATTATGCAATTTCAAATACATCATTCTCATTTCCAAGTAATTCTTCATATATCCCAGTTTCATTTTCTAGCACCCAACTTCATATTTTAGTTCATCCACCACTTTTTCTAGTACACCATCTTATATTCCCATTTCATCAGCCACTTCTTTAACTGCATCAGCTAATACTTCCAGTTCTGCCCCAAGCACTTCCAATCTACCTCCTAGCCAAGCTAAAATTCAAGCTATGGCTGCTAGGTATGCTCCCCTAGTCCTTACAGCACAGCTACATGATATGCGTTAGGATTACCAGAGTAAAATACCTCAATTTGATGCTACCACACATTACACTGCCCAACAAAACATTAATAATATGACATATTATTTTGATCTTCATGAAATAGATGATTTTGATGTACAAATGAGACTCTTTTCTCAAACATTAACATGGAAAGTTAAAAAATGGTTTAAAAGTCTCAATCCTAGTAGTATAGCTGATTTATCAGTCTTTCATAGCTTATTTTTGAATAAATGGGAAAAGAAGAAAAATCCACTCCAAATATTATCTTAATTTGATGCCATGAAAAGAACTCCTAATGAAACAGTCCAAGACTACTGCACTAGATACAACAGTGTTTATAATTCAATCCCAGCTAATCTCAAACCCACTCCTGACTCTGTCCTACTCAAATTCCCTGATGGATTTGACATAGACATGGCCTATCAGTTGAAGGAGATAAATGTTGAAACCTTAGAAGGAATACAAATAGATGTTGTTAGTGTAGAAGTAAACATATTGGCTAGAAAAGCTAGATTAAGGAATGAGAGGAGAGAAACCATAAAAGAAGAGACTTCTAGTTCAGATGGAAAAATATATCAGCTAGCTAAAACATTAGAGAGAATGACGGATATATTAGACAACAGAGAAAAAATACCACAATGGGATAATCAACGGAAAAATTAGGAATCCCAACTTCAGGAAAAATACAAACTCAGGAAAATCCAAAGAATCAGCAGCTGATCAGACAATAAGACCTCCATTTCAACGGAACTATGTTGAAAGTTCTCAACAGAATTATGATGATGAAGACACCATAAATCTAATGGGTATAAATGATGATAATACTATCTTTCTCACTCAAGAAGACCAAGAGTTATTTGAAATGCAACAACTTCAATTAGATTCAGGTGAATCATTTGACTATAAAAAAGGCTATGATTTTTCCATAAATGAAGTACAGAAGAAATATAACCTTAGGAGTAAGAAAAACATTGAACCTTCTACTAAGAAAACTGCACAAACATGAAATAAGAAAACAGTAGAAGCTCCCACTACAAAAGTTCTTCAAATTCTCCCTAGGGAAAATAAGAAAAACTCTAATTCATACCAAAAAGCTTTCAGCCCCAAAATTTCACCAGTCCTAAGATTGTTGACATAACAGATGAGGTTGTCCAAACATCAATAGATTCACAAAAATCTACTGTTGTAAAAACACTTAATTCTGCTAAAACAACAAACTTAGATGCCAAAAAATCTACTGCTGATCCAAAATCAGTAGATCCAAAAGCTACCACTACAAAAACAGCTTCTGATAGTTCAAAATCTGAAAAAACATCTACTACTTCTCAAACCATTCCTAAAAATAAAACTAGGAGCAGTAAGACACAAGAAACTCAAACAGAAAAGGAAAAGATAACTGCAGAAAATCAAGACAAACCTACTCAAACTATAGTTACTAAGGAAGATTTAATTCAACTTAGTAAATCACAAACTTCATTCGATATACAAACTAAAATTTCAAAATTAAAAATACCAATTCCTTTGACAGAATTGGTAAAAGATGATTTGTATCAAACAACTATCACTGAAACCTTAAACATGAATGATGGAGAAGACTCGGTAAACTTAAATGATGATCAATCAGAGTTAATTTTCGGTCCTGATGTTAATGGAAAACACCAAGATGGAGCAATTCCATCGTTTTACATTATCTTAACTATTCACGACCAAATATTACACAATGCAATGTTAGATTCAGGGGCTTCACACAATCTAATGCCCAAAGAAATAATGGAAACCCTGATTTTAGATATCACTAGGCCTTACAAAGATCTCTTTTCATTTGATTCAAGCAAAGTGAAATGTTTAGGTTTAATTAAAGATTTGTGTGTCACAATAGTTTAATATCTTGGAAAAAGTATACTCATGGACATTGTAGTAGCTGATATCCCACCCAAATATGGAATGTTATTATCTCGCTCATGGGGAGAAAAATCACAAGAATCTCTACAATTGTACATGTCATATGCTACGATATTAGTTTTTGGCCAACCAAAGAAACTCTATAGAGAAAAATTGATGATATATATGGTGAGTAGTGCAAGAAGATCAATCAATTACCCAATTTACACTACACCTACCGACCTAGATTCATTTATCTTATGTAACTCTGAAACTGATAATGAAATCAAAACTAAACTAAAGGAGAAAAAGAAAACACCAAAAATGAAAATATCTTTCATGAATCTTTATGGCACCTAGATTTTGATGGATTAGTCAATAAAATAGGAGCGGGAGCAGGACTTTGGATAAATAATATGGAAAATATTCATGTAGAAGGCCATTCTTTTAGACTTAATTTCGAATGCACCAACAATATGGTTGAGTACGAAGCCCTCATTTTAGGACTCCAGATTATCAGAAACTTAGGAGGTAAAACAATATCAATAATGGGAGATTCAGAGTTGATTGTAAAACAGATAAATGGAGAATATTCTATTTATAATCCTAGATTAGGCCGATATAGAGAAAATGTGCTAGATTTGATAGATGAACTGTTGAAATGTAATTTTTCTGCAATACCAAGAAATCAAAACATACAGGCACACTCCTTAGCAACTTTTGTTGGTACTTGTAATTTACCATTCCATCCAAATCATAAGTATACTGCAGAAGTAAAACACAGACCAATAATTCCAGATAACCTCAAATATTGGCCAATTTTCTCACAAGATCAACAGATTTACCATTTTATAAATAATCAAGGTGAATTTCAGAATTGTAAAATAGACACAAACTGTATATTAGATCAGGATTTAGATAGTGAAATTTATTTGAATAACATAGATGTAAATAAATTAAATTTTTCTAGACCTACTAAATTTAGTCAATCAAATATAGATAACTTAGAGAAAGTAGAAATTGATGAGATAATTTATGATGAATCTAATATATTAAATCTCAAAGATAATTTCTTACCAAAAGGCTTAACTCCTTTAGAAGATTTATTTGACTGAAATGATGTTGCTAGAAAACCCAAAATGGAGCCACTTAGATCTGATATTAAGGAATGTAACATTGGCACAGAGTTAAAACCTAAGATAATAAAACTTTCCAAAGCCTTACCTTAGCAAGAAAAAGAAAAAAATATTTCTCTTTTCAAGAAATTTCAAGATGTTTTTTCTTGGAGTTATGAGGACCTAAAATCCTATGACACCAATATAATACAACATAAAATCCATATAAAATAAGACCAAAAAAATTTTAAACAAAATTTAAGCAGGATCAACCCTGCTTTGATGTCTTTAACTGGAAAAGAGGTAAAAGCGATGTATGATGCACAGATAATTGCACCAATCAGATATTCTGATTGGGTTTCTAATCTAGTTCCAACCAGAAAAAAGACAAGAGAAATTAGATTATGTGTTGATTTTAGGAATATAAACAAAGTATCCTTAAAATATAATTATCCTTTACCAAAGATGGATCACATTTTACAAAGGGTAGTTGGTTCTTCTAAGATTTCACTTTTAGATGGATTTTCAGGATACAACCAAATTTTAGTCCAACCAGAGGACCAAGCCAAAACAACTTTTACTACTCCTTGGGGCACTTTTATGTATGTAAAAATGCCTTTTCATTTCATGAATGCAGGGGCTACCTTTCAAAGAGCTATGGGTATAGCCTTTGCAAAGGAAATTCATGAATTCTTAGTGATTTACTTAGATGACATTGCTGTATTTTCTAAGACTAATTATGAACACTTGGATCATCTTAGACAAGTCTTTATTAAATGCAGAAAGTTTGGCATCTCTTTTTACCCTAAGAAAACATTATTTGGAATAGAAGAAGGTAAGTTACTAGGACACATAATATTTAAAGAAGGAATTAGAATAGACCCTGCCAGAATAGAAGCAATTCTTAACATTAGTCTTCCTAGGAACATAAAAGATTACAAGTTTTTCTAGGAAAAATTAACTTTCTAAGAAGATTCATCTCCAATTTAGCTGAAATAATTAGAGAGATTAACAACATGCTTAAGAAGGACTCAGTACTTAAATGGACTATTGAAACTAAGCAATCTTTTGAGTCACTTAATCAAGCTTTAACCAAAACTCCAGTCCTTATAAGTCCTGATTTTAAGAAGGATTTTATCATTTTTTCCTTTGCTTCAGAACACACCATTGTTGTAGTCTTACTGCAGAAAAATGACCAGGGCTATGAGTAGCCCATAGGTTTCTTTATCAAAACATTTAGAGATGCCACTTTGAAGTACAATATCATGGAGAAACAGGCCCTAGCTTTGGTACAGGCCATTAAAGATTTCAGAGTGTACATTCTTTATTCACACATCATTGCATATGTTCCAAATGCAGTAGTAAAAGATATTCTAACTCAGGATGGTCCTGATGGTAGAAGAGGCAAGTGGATTGACACAATTTTGGAATATGACATAGAGATAAAACCCACTAAACTTATAAAAGGTCAAGGTTTAGCCAAACTCATGGTTGAATCAAATTGTCATGCCCTAGATATAAATTTTATTGCCCAAGTAGATGATCAGGAAGAGATGGTGACTCCATAGATTAGTGAAGCCTTTTCAGATTCAACATGGTATGAAAATATCATATTTGTATTACTAAACTTACGATCTCCTCCTGGATTATTAAGAACAAAAGCTAGATTCTTAAAGCTAAAGGCAGTAAATTTTGTATATTAGACAATGTACTTTTTTGGAAAGATCATAGTGGAATTTTACTGAATTGTTTGCTAAAAGAAGAAGCTGACAAAGTATTAGAATAATTTCATGCAGGTGACTATGGAGGACATCTCTATTGGAAGACTACTGCAGACAAAATCCTGAGAGCTGGTTTCTACTGGCCTAATTTGTTTGCATATATAAGAAGGTATGTGACCACCTGTCACAAGTGTCAAATATTTTAGGGAAAGAAAAAGCTCTTACCATTTCTCTTAAACCTATCTCAACATAAATTCCATTTCAACAATGGGGTCTTGACTTCATTGGTTAAATTCACCCTCCATCATCAGCCCAACACAAGTGGATTCTGATAGCCATTGATTATTTTACTAACTGGATTGAAGCCATACCCTCTAGGCAAGCCACTAACACCGTCATTATCTCGTTTTTAGAAAGCAACATACTTTCAAGATTTGGACATCCTCAAAATATTATCACTGACAATGCAGTTACATCCAAATCTAAAAAGATGATTGATTTTTTCCATAAATATCACATTACCCTACTTCATTCTACTGCATATTACCCTCAAGGTAATGGCCTTGCTAAATCTTCCAATAAGAACCTTATAAACATCATCAAGAAATTACTAGAAGATAACAAAAAGACTTGGAAAAAGAAGTTATTCAATGACTTATGGGCAGATAGACTTACTACCAAAAAATATATTGGTGTTGTTATCACTATAATTTTTTTTTCCAAATTTGGATAGATTGCTTGGTTCCTAGTCATGGTTTTTTAGATAGGTGTGAAGTCATGTTAAGTTTTTAGGGGTTAAGTGATAGGGTTAGAGTCTCATCTCCATTCACAAAATGAAGTCTAGCAACCTTATTTCATACATTGACAGTCTTATACCATGTTTGGAAAGTCAAATTTTAAACCATTTTGAAAACATTTTGATTAAGCCACGAAACCACGCTTTTGTAGCGTAGACAGTGTAAAAAAAAAATTTGCGCTACGAAAACATTGGTCATTTTGTAGTGCAAAACTCTAAATTTTCATTGAGTGCACTACGAAATCGGGGATTCGTAGCATGTCTTTTCAGTTATCAAATCCACCAGAATTTCGTTAATCATTCATGATTAGGTGTCAGCCACGAGCCTTTTCTCACACATGCAACCATTCATAGCCATCATAACACTCATTTGAGGTCATTTGACTTATCTCATTCTCAAATTTGAAATGGGTTTGGTTTTATTGTATCATGCAAGAAACATATGATGCATACCCTTCCTGAATGGTAAGCTCATGGTAAGTGGAAACCAAAGCTTCTCTTTCATTCATCAAGTAAGGTAGTGTCTCTAATCAAGCGAGGCAGTTTACTCTGAAATCAAGCGAGACTGTTGGTTACAGGTTTTCAAAGCACATAGGAAATTCAAGGAAAGCATGACAGAGGAAAGGAAGAATCACCAGTTAGGCCACTGTTTAAGGACGGAGCCTAAAAGCATTGAGGCTCTAACCAAAGACAAATTAGTTGAGGATGCCTTCAAGAAGATAGGATGTTGGAAGTTCTATGAAAAATTGTAGGGAGGTCATAATCAAGTGACAAAATAATTTTCTCTTCACTTCACACGTTTGAATATAAAGGTTGGTCTCTTAAACTTGACAATTTCCCCTGAAATTATATCATTAGTGACAGAGATTCCAAGGGGAGAAGAAAGATGGTTCAAAAACTTCAGGTTTGATATGGAACCTTTTAAAAAATTTCTGAAGCGAGGGTTTGAAGAGACAGATTTAACTAAAGCAGTGCCAAGAAGCTACATCAAGAACACCTATGCCAATATGCTCTACAACATACTTCACCTGTGAGGGAAGATACCATAAGGTGTACTCTTATCATTTCAAGCTCTTGTTTCATTTTACTAGAATGATTTCTTTAGATTTTCCTTTCTTCTTGTTTTGAAGTTTAGCTAAGATGGCAGATAAAGTACAGATGAAAGCTCAATACTGTGAAACTTCACTTTTTCATCATGGTCTAGTTAAATTGATTGTTTTACATGAACTTCAAAGAATAAATAGAGAATTGTCTACATTTTTTTGTGTGTGTGGATTTGGGGTGGAAACACAAGGAGCAGGTGTTAGCCCTAGGGCCAAAGAAAAATCATCATCAGAAGCCAGTGAACCTGTAGAGATAAGATCAAAAATATTTTTCAAATTAAAGCCTAGAAATCAAGTGCAAGAGCCAGAGATTAGAACACCAATGATTATTCAAGAAACCCCTCAACCTACACAAAAGAGGACAACCAAAGGTAAGGAAAGAATATAGGAATAGTCAACCTATAAATCAGCCCAGAAAAGATTGACTAGAAGTCAAATAGCAAGGGAAAAGGGAAAAATAGTGGTTTCAGAAGAAGATCCGGGTTTAAAGGGTAGTTTGAATGATATTTTACAAGCTATTGATATTGAGGAATCTCTATTAGGTCAGGCATATTTTATAATTTTGGATGAAGGGAAATCTAAGAAGAATAAGTCTTCCAAAAAGATGGATTTTAATGATGAAAATTTAGAGTTTGTGTTCAAGCCCAGAAGGCTTCTGACTAGGAATTTAAAAAATTTGCAAGGGCTAGATGTGGAGTTAGATAAAGCTAGAGAAGTTTCAAATGTTTATGAGGAACCCATAGAACTTTCATCACTTATGCCTGAAGATGATAGAAAGAGATTTTTTAGTACTCAAAGAGAAAAGAGCAGTTATAAAGGAATTAAAGAAAAGTTGAGACTAGCTAGTCTTGAAATTGCTAAGCTTAAGAAGAATGCAAGAAAACATGTTGTTGAGAAGATAAAATTGAAGAGAATTAAGGCTCTGTGGGAGCTTGAAAGAGTCTCAAAACCTGAAGAAGTCAACAGTGAAGCTCAGTATTTTACCTGGACTCTTCCTGAAATCAAAGAGGCTAAATTTGTGAGAAGAATAAATGTTAATTTAAGGGCTACTAACAGAAGGTTGAAGAGGCAGATTGAAGACCTTGAAATTCAATTGACAAACTCTGAAGGTCAACTACAGCAGAGGTAAGGCAGTAGGGGAAAAATCCCTAATACAATTTTGTTTTTGGAAGGACAACACTTTTTGAAAACATTGCAAAGTCGACTTGTGTTGATTGTTAAGGTCTATTAGCATCAAGAAAATCATTAAAGGGCTGTAAATACTCTTAAGATCTGAAGATTATGAAAATACTGTGTAGGTGCATTTTTTAACATTTTTGTAAAATTTTTGAGAGGTAAACAGCTTGGGTTTTGAATTCCATTGCTTCTGGTGGTTAGAAAGGGTTCATAAATGAAATACCAAGTCTCAAGGTAAAATATAGTAGATGGTTGAGAGATGTTTATCAAGATACAAATTCTACGATACGAAAAAAAACTAGTCATTTTGTAGCACAGTCATACCATTTCTCCTTTTACTTTTTCAAAAGGCTAAATTTTTGTACAGGTGGAAAGAAATGGTTCCATGGAGGGTACAACACATGTCACTTATCTCAAAAGGTCAACATTTCCAGTAAAAAGGGTTCGAAGATTATCAAGAACGAAAAGGCTAAATTATAGGAAACGTGTGCCCTGTTTTGTAGGGTAAGTAAGACATGAACCATTATGATAACATAACAAGATTACAAACATCATTCAAGGTCGAAGACATGGAGGACCAGCTGTCAGATATATCATTTAAGTTCTAGATAAGGTTGTTTAGATATAATAAGGAGTTTTACTCCTATTTGTATTAGGACTTCTAGAAGAGACAGTTAACTGTCAGATGTAGTTAATAGTTAGTTTTAGAGCAAATAGGTGTCAATTTAAGATAGAATTCGAATTCCTCTGAAGAAGGATCATAGAATCCAAGGTTGTAATGACTCTATAAGAGACATGAGGTCAAATTCCTCAAGGTTGGAAATTTTTATTAACAAGCAAACTATGTCACTATAGCAAATTGTGTGTTTTTATCATAATACAAATATTGGCTTACTACTCAGGATTCAGAAAAAGTTTTTAATGTGTGATATTCCTATGGATTTCCTTATCTATCTATTTGCAGTGGTATAAACATATGTTACTTATAATTCATTGGAAAATGCTCTAACTTCCTGCATATGTTTGTAAACTGTGTTTTGTTCACTCTGTTACTGCTTGTTAGCGCTCGAATCTTCCACAGGCTGAAGAAGGCAAAACTCGAGGCAACATCAAACCAAGCTTAGCCTCGTAGCTAGCCCTACGAGGACAGGAGAGGGCTCTCTCCGGGTCAAACTCAGTGAAAAATGTCCAATAGGATCTGAGATGACCTAAATGAAACACTGATTTTGATTTTAGGCTAGTAAATGGATATGCAAGAGGTTTTTAATAAATGTCGGGGTTTTCTGGGCTGTGTGGGGCAAAGACAGCAAGAGCAGAGATCAAATGAAAAACGCAGATTATCTCCTGAGGCAAGATAAGCATGAAATTTAACAATCAAATTGGAATTATATGGAGTGAAAGACCGCTGCGAGGTTGACAAGGGCAATAATTGAATCCTTATCAAACAGAAGAAATTACACAAAACATGAAAGCTTCTCCAGGGCAGAGCAGCAAGCTGAATTCTTCCCTTCTCACTTAGAAACATTCAATATTGAAATGGCAATTAATGAACTGTGAACATAACGATGACATATGAAACAAAAGGAAAAACATTTGCTAAATTTCAAGCCACAAGAATCTCAAAAAACAGAGTTGTATCTCTTCATTAAAATCTCTGTCTAAGACTGTACAATAAAGCTCTAATTTTCTCCTACATCAACTCTCAGAACTCTCCTCCCTGACTCTGTTACAAATGATTTTTTAATACATTAAATAAATGCTGCTAAGGGAAAAACAAATCGACCCCAAGACAAGGGATTTGTTTTATTATTATTAATAAATAAAACTAAAAAGAAACAATCAGCGCTTCTGAAGATGGAATAGCGCTCCTTCTACTCGAATCTGTTGAATCTGATGAAGAGGTGGCATTACAGGTGTCAATCCCATTACTAAAAATAAGCATAGGCAATTGCATCTTTTTCTCTGCCACTTTGCACATTCTGAAATTACAACTGCCTCCAAATTTCTGGAAATGCATTGGCCATTTTACCGAAATTAGGAAAAGATCTTGAAAATATGGAGTAAATCCACCGCATATATTTTGAAGACGGATCGAATGCCGGAGTATTCACAATTGACTGCCACGTCACAGAATACAGACCCCCCCACGATCTTTCTTATCCAATAATGATGGGCATATCTGTCTGAAGATGCCAATGAGGGATCAAGCCGCTGATGATACTGCTTTCTCATGAGATTTCTTATACAGGGCAAGGTCACGAAGTAAATCCTCAGTCATCAACAATGGAATT
Source organism: Pinus albicaulis (assembly GCA_034641835.2). NCBI lineage: Eukaryota > Viridiplantae > Streptophyta > Pinopsida > Pinales > Pinaceae > Pinus > Pinus albicaulis. Next base: position 807,842,519 of record CM076583.1, on the reverse strand, counting down.
CGTAGACAGATTTCCCTTACAACATTTAAACCAACAGCAATCATCTCAGTACGAGCTCGATCATGTACAAATTGATTCACCAACTGCTTTCAGTAATGGTTCAACTGATATTGAATAGAGCAATGTGTAGTTCTTCAATTCGAACACTTTATAGATGTCGTCCTGGGCAGAGTAGGTAAGAAATTTTCCGTTCACATCATCGAATTCTACAAAACCAGGCCATTTCAATGACTCGGACTTGAATAAGGCAGAGCCTGCATCTAGTTGACCCCTTCCTTGACTTTGGAGAAATAACCAGCAGCTCCATATATCTCTTGCATTTCTCTATCAAGCCATGCAAGATAATTCACAACAACAGCGCCATCACGAATATGGGCCTTTCTTAAACCATCAAGCTCTACAGGATTCTTCAAAAGGTTCTGGGTGATCCTTCAACTCTTTTAATGGCAAGGTAGAATAACTTTCACCTGATTTCTTACATACAGAACCGGGGTGAACATTTAAACCAAAAACATATATTTTAAGAGATTTAATTTTAGCAACAGTTTTGCACCGAGAACCAATACCAACAAGCACCTGAGAAATTGGACTTGTGTTGCTTCTTCCACGATTTTTTGCGCTGTCATCTGAGTTTCTTTCGACCTCCTGCTGGGAAAATCCATTTGCAAAACCCCTCCTGCTCTGTGAGTAGTCTTATGTTATCTACAGTAGAATTGAAATTACATCCTTCAATGAATCTTTGAGGATGGTAATCATGTCATCGTCTCTACTTCTGTTGCATCTGAACTGATTGCCCAGAATCTTGTTCGCTCATCTTAAAACGATGGGCACGTACTCGGGCATGGGCTCTAACGAGAGCTTGCCAAAGTGCACGGTCCGTATAATTAGCTTGTGCCATCCATTTACTTCTCATAAGTTTCCTTAAAATATGGGAACACCACGCCCCAGCAAGTAGAAAGGGTCATACAATCCCTGCTATTTTTCACCACCGCCTAGCTAGAACTGAACGTGGTGTAACCAGACTTTTGGTTAACGCTGTAGGGAAAATAAATCCTATATGCCTTTTGCATATTCATGTATCGTTCGGTCACTGCTGAATTTATATGAACCAGCCGTGTTTAGGCTAGACATCCTTGTCCATCTCTCTTGGTCTCCATATGCATCATCCGATAGACATTACCAACGTTAGCAATATCTATAACAGCTTCACATGCTGAATTGAAGGAAAGATTCATATAATTGAGTCGTGCCTTCTCCACCAACTCCATAACATGTTCTTTGAATGGATTATATTTCGCAGCTGAGATAGAATCAACCGTTAGAGTAGACTGGAAATATCTTCTCAACAAACCAAGAGTTTGGTTAATAAGCTTTCAAATTGTGTTAGGAAGGTGGGCATTAACAATATTTGTAAATCGTTCCTCTGAGTAGTCCCCGTCATTACCAAATTCAACCTCTCTCAAAAAGAAATATTTTAGAGCGTCATATCCAAACCTGTCAATCAGATCCTTTGGTTCCAGAACATCCCCTAAGGATTTTCCCATCTTCAAACCATCCTTTGTCAGAAATCCATGACCAAAGACAGTTGTTGGAAGTTTTATATTTGCAGACATTAACACTACAGGTCAGTAAACTACATGAAATATTAATATGTCCTTCCCTATTAGATGCACAGATGCTGGCCACCCTCTTGCCACTGCTTTATCTACTGTTGGCTCATTTTCATCCTTCAATAAGGCAGACAAGTACCTTTGCAAGATTCAAATAGGATGTCAACAAGAAGACAAAGCGCATTCATTCAAGAGGAGAAAAAGTAAAACTCAAAACCAAGGCATCCACCAGATATACATCTTTGCTAAGTTATCATGAGAGACTGCTTCTGCAATTAGACGGTGAACCTGCCTTTCAATTAATGGTAGGATTATGATACCCAATGATCCAATAATGAAGCAGCTTATGCACATTCCTCCTGCAGCAATCGTTAGAAGTGGGCGCCTTCCATATTTGTCCATAATCAATGATGATTGCACCGCCACCATCTGATGAAATCCTCTTTGCAATATTTGAAACTTTGATGTTTCTGTTCAACTTTATTTTGCTTTGCCTCTGATTTCTGATGATGTTTTGTTTTCTTTTGTTTGTGCTTTTGCAGAGATAGGAGCTGAGGAAGCTGCTGCCTTTTGAAGAGCTAGAGAATTTGATACATATTATAAAAAACCACATTTAATGATTTCTTCTTCAAAACAGAGTTTTGAAGAAGAATCAATCTCACACTGACATACAAGACGGAGTCTAACATTGCTGATACACCTAAAAACTATGAAATGCCCTGACTTCCATGATAAGCCAATTTTGATGTTTTGTGGAAACATACCTTGACTCCATAGCCCAATAGATGTTTTTTGATCAGTAATTCAACTAGTCATACACTTTTATCCAATTTATTTGTAGAGTTAGTCATCTAATATTTAATTCGAAATCTTAAACCTAGTGAGAGAGCCCTCTCAGGTTGAGGAGGCTAAGCCTCAACTAAAAGTTTGGTTTGAAATAGTTACACTGAGGTAGCCTGACCAACAGCCTATCAGGTCCTATTTTGGTGATAACAGGTGCATCTCCTTACCAGCTTGTTTATGGAATGGATGTTTTTTTTCCATCTTCCTTGGGAGTACCAGTAATGAAGATAATCCAAGAATTACAGGTTGAGACAAATGACATTCAAAGAATAATTAACCAAACCATTCACTTGCAGAAAACAAGAGAAGAGGTTTATCTTAAGTCTCAAGTTATCCAGGATAAGATAAAGAAATTTTTTGACAAAAAGAGTAAAGAAGATGATTTCTACATTGGAGACAAAGTGCTAAAATGGGATTCAAGAAGAGAAGAGAAAGGTAAACATGGGAAATTTGATTTCATATGGAAAGGACCTTATGTGATTTATGGTTAGAGAGGTAACAATGCTTTATTTTTGAAAGAAATGGATGGATCAAATCTGCTAAGTGGAACAGTCAATGGTAGAATGTTGAAGCACTATTACTCCTCAGAGATAAAAATAGTTAGTTTTATTTACTTTAATCATTGTACATAAGCATTGAATATTTTTAGATTGGATTGGATTTTTCCTAACAGATTTGAAGCCCGAAGAGAAGTCCCTGAGCTTTGAGAGGTAAAATATCATAAGTATGAAATAACTGCAGAGATCAGAAGACATTTTCAAGTTCATCACAGTCAAAATTCAAAGGCTACTAGTCTCAAAGTTCTTGACATATCACAAGGAGATGCCATCCCCATGTGGAGCCACTGTTAGGGTCCTATAATAATAGGATTCATAATTTTTTAATTGACTTTGATTAAGTCTTGTAAATATGTACATACCTTGCTTTCTGCAATTTGTTTTCCCATATTTGAAAATAATAAAAATAAAAAGAGGGTAAAAGTCCTAAAAGAAAAATTAAAGGACTTGAAAAGAAAAGATAAAAAAGAATAAAAAATGGAACCCAAAATAAAAAAGAGATCAAAATAAGACATGAAAGTGAGCAATTCAAAATGCTAATACTATTCACTTTTACTGCAAAAATAATGATTATGTGTTGATTGTCTAAAATGCCATAATCCATGATCAGTTAAATAGTTTAATCTTAACTTTTCATGCTCTGAATTTCATGTTTTAGATAGAGAATAAAGATATGTCAAATAATTTAAAATTGACAAATCAATAGATAGTTAGAGAATAAATGAGGAGCTCAATAGTTTAATTTGAGCCCTCAGATGAAATAAGGTTAGAATTAGATAGTTTATGCTTTAAAAATAAAAATGGATTTAAGGTTTCAAGCTTAAATGCACCCATGCAAATGAAGTAAAAAATGTTAGAATAATGATGCGTAGGTAGAAAGCATTTGTGCAAGGCATGTAATAAAGCATCATTTGGAAATTTACTAATTTCCTCTCCCCCACAATGATCCAGTATTCAAAACATTCAGTTAAAGAGGCTCAGAGCATTTCTCTGACTTTTGTTGGGACCGGACCCAAGGCTTAACAACTGATTAGTTAAAAATATTGGATTCCCTTCATAAAAGCCCATTTCCTTAGCATATTCACCCTCTTCCAAAAATATAATCCCTTTTCATAAGTAAAACACCTTTTTTGCTTAGAAAAAGTAAAATCCCCTCTTAATTAATTTCATTTCATCCAAAAACACTCAAAAACCCACAAAATACAATTTATCCTAAGTATTATGTGTAAATATTAAAATGAGGTCATTATTATGCTCAAAATGCGTATTTTACACTTTGCTTAGTTTATTTTATATTTGCATTCATTACATTTCATTTCATATTAATTTTTAACACAAAGTATTAAATCCATTTAAAAATACCCCTTCCCATATATATAATTAATTCCTTTATTTTAAAAATATCCCCAAAAACCCACTTATTAACGTTAACCTATGGTTTTATATTACCCATGTGTTGAAATAAAACTCTGCCCTTTCCCCATAGGTTAAAAACATTATAATCTCGTCCTAATGGTTATAAAACATTTGTAAATGTTTCGTACGCCATGTCAATATGCCTCGCCAATCAAAATAAAACATTGGTTTTACATTAAAAAACTACGCTTTTAAAGTTAAAATTAATCTTGCCTCATAACAAAATATCCGGGCCCCACGCCTAATCCACCGAGTAGCTCCCTCATTTAATCACAGTCGTTCGCATACATACTCTCAGATCCGACGATCACAATTCCATAACTCATTTCAACTTGCGCGATAAACAACCATTTCAAGATTTGTGAAATGGGCAGTTTTGCACCCTTATTTCTCCTCCATGTGGCAACATATAATTGGATCACATTCGATCTCACGAAAAACCTTACCACCCAGAGCCCACGCGATAACCACCAATGGTTTTCTCCCTCCGTCGCCAAAACCACCCTCCGCTCTAATATGACCACATTCAATGCTAATCCACTTTAAACCTAAAAACACTATAAAGCTTTCTATGCATGTAGTTAAAACACTTTTCTGTATTATCTATGTGTTTTATTCATCTCCGACTGAAGAAACGAGCCCTGTACACTTGTTTTCAAGCCTAAGAAACGAGAAAATCCATTACAATTGTTGTCAAGAACACTGGAAGCATCCAAATCGACTTCCAAGAGACTTCTAAAGCCATCAAAAACCTATCGGACGCCTCAGAATTAGTATAGAGACCAAATACCCATGAAAAACAAGTATTCTTCGAAGAAAAACCAACCTGTCTATCATTTGAAAAGAGTTTTCTGAAAGAAATAAACCTAGTAAAGCCCATTTTCCCATAGAAAGACACTTAAATTGCCTGCAAAGAATGAATTAACTATAAAACTTTGATAAACCCCAATTTGAATATTGCATACGATTTTTTTTAAAAGCAAAATTGAATATATTTTAGCCTTTGCAGACATTGAAAAGAATTCAAATTTATCCAGAAACCCTTTGCAAATAATCCCAGTCTTTATGTGCCCAATTTAAACCATTTCAGTCTAGTTTATCCAAAAGAAGCAGAAAAAACCCTTGTATATCATTTCCTAAACGTGTAAGATTCTGAAGATCAATTTTAAAGCCAAATTGAAAGGTCTAAAATCAAAAGAAAGCCAAGTTGTGCCTATTTTTATCCATAAACATATATTAAAGTCAAAAAAAACTTTTTTAAACAATTCAATATTACATAAGAGTTTAAAAAAGCCAAAATACAGAGTTTCAAGCACCAAGAAGGTCTAAAAATGTCAAAATCAAACCCAATAGTGTCTTCCAAAACCACAATTGTTGTAAATCCTTTACAACCTCCCGTTGTATACATTTAACATACACCCTTAGCTGATGTGGATTACAAAATAGCTGATCTAGAGATAGAATTTAATCTATTAGACCTCCACTGCTGGAGTCTTGAAAAGTCATTAGATCAGGGAGATGAAGTCCAGATTTGGGAGTCAAATCTACCCAAATATGTAGTTCCACTCACTCATCAGTGTTCAGAAGTTATAAGGTTGTGTCAATCCTATTATGCACCCGAAAAAATAGCCATGGTAAATGAAAATAAAGAAGTATTGTTCACAATTACTTCTGAGTCAATAAACCTAATGCTAAAGCTCAATCCAAATTCCAATGTAGTTCCTTTATCCATAGAAGCACTCACCAAGATTTATATTGGTCTAGACTTTCCTAGAAGGTTTCATATTTTTCAAAATTTCATGCCTGCCTATGTTGAAATCCCAAAACTAAACCCTCCTTATTCTACTTTAAAATTTCCAGAAGGGTCTAGACGTGTCATATCCATGTTGTCCTTTATCCTAGGGTATTTTACATATGAGCATACATATGAGTCCATCCTAGGTTTTCTATCTACCTTTGTACCAGACAGCCTCCTTCTATCATTTAAAATTATGTTGAATACATCGCTAAGAACATCCATGATTAGCTTGTAAAATTACCAACTGAAGGAGTATTTATATATACTTCCTTTCTTTTTCATATGTTCCTATAATTTCAAGCAGACAAGTTTCCAATAACACTTCAGAATCTGGATGTAGAGGGAAATCCATTGTCAGTCATCTTTTGGACATATTTGATCAGAAAAGAGTCCACAAAGTTCAGTTATGCAGAGATTATAGATTACTTTTTTCATCCATTGGTTAATATGCTTACAAATAAGGTACAACCAAGAATCAATGATGAGATAAAGAAACTTCTACAACTGTCAGAACAAAGTAAAACTAGAGACTGGTACCTATATCAGAACCATACAGAAATCAGATTTTTTGGGTCCAATCTTTTACCTTATAAACTACCTAAGTATGTACCACTGAGAGTTTTTACCTTGGAGTACATCAGGAAAATTCTCAATTTAGATTCAATCAATTTCTTGGCAGCCAAAAAGAAGACCCAATTTAAGTTGAAAAATCAGATAGGACCCTTCATTTGTAATCACAGAGATGCATCAATAGAAGCAACAAAATAATTGCTGGAGTACAAATTTAAATTTATCCTCTTATGGAATTATGATCCTCGGGGAATTCTCAACAAAATGAGGGTGAAGTAAAAAGTGACACCTTATATTCATGACAAAATGCCAGAAATTGAACAACTTTCTAATCAATCAGAGTGGCTAGAAAATACCTTGATTGAAGCAGTAAGACAGGGTGATATTAGTCACACCTTGGAAACTATGAATCAAGTAAATAAACCTACTAAAAGAGTCAGAGAAGAAGGTACCTATAATGCACAAACAACTACAAAGACTATGTTTAAACTCAGGTACAATAAAAAGCCTAAGCTCAATCCATTTGATAAAGAAAAGGAGACCATAGAAGTGGAAGATACATATGTTCCAGAGGCAAACAAAAATTCTGATATAGTCATTATAAATTAGCAGGAAAAAGATACTTCAGACACACAAATGGTTGAGAAGCAACAGAATATGGAAGCATACTCCTCACAGTCAGCAGAGGATAAAGATATTGACATCAGAGAGAAATACAAATAGATAAAGGCCAAGAATGAAGAAATCAAGAATGAGATTTATTCTTAGTATTTAAAACAAACACCAGGGATCCAGAATAGACTTCTGTCAGCTTTTGATTATTCAAATAAGAAGTTGATTATGTCAGTGCTTCAACCAACAGTCAGTAAACCCAAAACAATGGCAGATTACAAAAAGGTTGAACTTGAAGTGCCTATAGAAAGTATCCATGCATTAGATCAAATTGAGTTTCACAGACAGACTTCTGAGATGCTTTATTCTACCATTACTACAAAGGCCATGAGCGTCCACAAGCTCCAGAATACAATAATAAATATGAGAGATCAAATGAAGGTTGAAAAGGCTTCCTCATATGCTAAAGATCTTAGGATTAAGCCTTTAGAAGAGTTGATTATTCAATTAGGATATGATCCTACCAATGTCAAAGCAGCAGAAGAATTGGTGAAGAAAAAGAATGTTGATATTATAGCATTAAGAAAACAACACAAGCTTCCACCAAGGAAATTGTGCAAGAGGCAAGCCAAAAATATGATATGATGAACTTGATTTTAAAATTTACATCACAGATAAAAGAGATGGAAATCCAAATGGAAAATCTTGTCCATGAAAGAGAAACTACAAAAGCACAAGAAGTTCCTACAGTAATTCCCATGGCAACTACAGTTGTGCCTTCAACTCTAGCAGAAGAGTTGGCACCAAAAGTACCACTTGCCACAACAGTACCAGTGACATATTCTACTAACTCAGCTACATAGTCATCTACATCAGCAGTGCAACCAACAGATGAAGCCAACAAGCTTATCAAATCCATGGAGGAAATGTCACTTCAAACCAATGAAATCAATAGGCTGAAGAAAGTGATTGAAAATCTAGAAGACACAAAGAAGCTGGCCCAAATTAATGCTAAAACTCATGAAAAAAGGGCTAACAGGTTGAATGTTGAATTGAAGAACTTACAAAAGGATTTGACTTTGAAAGAGCCAATGTCCTATGTGAAAAATAAACTATGGAGTAAAATCATTGAATCCATCAATGATGTTTGGCCATCAATACAGGTAAAATATGAGCAGAGGGATTTATTGAAGGCAGCCCAAGAAGAGATTCAGAAAACAAAGGAGGAACTAGGTGCAAAACCTGAACAAGCCCTAGAACTAATCAAAATTCTCAATAGTAAGAACAAGAAAGAACTAGAGGAGATAGAAATTACTGACAGAACAGAGACAATCCTTGAGATAAGGAAAGTAATTTCAAAGAAGAATTTAATGAAGCAGCTAGAAGAAAAATGTGAAAACATGAACATAGCTATAACCAAATTCATGGTTAAATTTGAGATCTTGAGGCAAAGAGGTTTGACATCCTTGTTATTAATGATAAACTCATGCCACAAAAATACTATAACAAGAAGATTAGAGATCATGCAAAAGAACAGGTAGACAAAACAAAAGGGCAAGGAATTCCTACACGAAAGGTTTTACATAAAAGTTTTGAAGACTTGTTTTATCTACAACATGAGATAAAACATCGATTTGTTATAAAACCAACATTTTCTAGATATAATAAGGTAGATGAGAACTTTAGGAACCTGAAAAAGATCAAAATTCCTGATGAGGAATCTTGGGAATCACTCATTGACTTACTGTAAAAGTCAATTTGCAGAGAAGAAGATAAAACAGTTTGTTGATTTTACACTGTCAAAACAAAAAATTACAGTAGTAAGACAGTTAAACAGTGGTTAAAGTGTATAAGTGATTAAAGAGTATCAGATAAGAAGATAATATTTCAAAACAGATTTGAAATATCTTGTGCTAGCGTTGAAGACAGCAAAGCAGCCAGCTAAACCCAATCCAATACAGTAGTTCTATTTTATTTGGATAAATAAGACAACTTGCTAAGTTGTTAAGAAGATGTCACTATTTTGTTGTAAAAGATATTTTATTTCCTTAGAAAAATCCTATGATTATTCTAGGATATTTTGTAAACATTTTTGTATATATACTTCATCTTTTGAATTATTATTATCGAATAAATTGCTAAATATTTCTATAGTCATTTTTGTTGTACCTGAAATTTTTTTGTAGAAAGTTCAAGTAGCGGACTGGATCAAATCATCTAGCATCATATTTCAGGATTCATGTGATGAGCCATTTTTTATGGAAGTAAATCCTCTCTATGGACAGAGACGATCCTTCTAGCCCTAGAATGGGTCTAGTAACAAAAGGAAAAACCAGAGTGTAGGTTCCTAATTACTGAATGAAATAGACGAGGTAGATCGACCTACCTGGAGTCCAAAGTTGTTGTTATGGCTGTTGTAGTAGTGGCCTCTCGATTCCTGTCTCAGCAAGTCACGATCCTTTCGCAGTGATACTTGGATACCTACACAAAATCAACAAACAATAGCAGCGGATGAAGCAACAATCTCATTCATAATTACTAACAAGTCAAGGAGGGCTAAGCATGTTGCATCAATAAAATACATCAACACGACATGGGAACCAAACAATAGTTATACATATTTATTAATAAAAGAAGGAGTTACAACCAAGCCTTGACGTTGCGGCCTCCTTTAGTGAGGTTCAGATGAAGCACATCTCAATGAATGTCAGGGAATTCTGACATGGTAAAAGCACAATCCTAGGCTCTCTCAATGAGAGACTCTTCTGTTCTATCTTGAATAAAAATCTCTCTAGCGTTTCTGCTACAATATCTTCAGTTCAGCTAGCTTCATCAATGGAGGATGGCTATATTTATAGAGGGAAAGGAGGATGTTGGGATCCCTACTATGGTGGTATGGAGGCCTTATCCATTGGGAGGTTTTTCCAAAAGGTGGAAAAAAGAGGCCAAAGGAGGAAGGTCATGGTTATTCAGTCGAACCACTCCCTATGATTCATCCACGAGGTTTTTGTGATCTAAAATTTGCCTCTATTTTTTTAAAAAAATCCATAAATAGATTAGCGTGGGTGGCTAATTGTGACAGAGCACCAGTCGGCGCGGGGGCCAGTGTTAATCTGCCTCATCGGCGCGATGGCATAACGGGTGTTGGGCCCAGATTGAGGTACGTTTTCACCCTATAATCACTTCAAATTATGTCACAATTTTGGGAATTCTTCCTCATCTTAATAATAAAGAATTAAAATATTTATGAAAAATAGAGCAATAGGGCTAACGACAAAAGGAATATTTCTATAAAAAAAAATTGACTTATTGTATCTCCATATGCAGGAAGGCAGAGTATTTGAACCAATGGCAAATGGAAAGACAACTGACAGACGCAAACCTATGGGATCTCAGTAACTACCAGAAGCCAGCAGAAGGTAGACAGACGGATTTAAGCCCAAGAACTCAAACGACAGCCATGCGTAGTGGGTTTTCCTTTGGAGAATACTTCTTCATTACATGAAATTTACTTTAAAAGGACCATGGACAAAATAAACTGGGAGTCGAAGAAAAATGGGAATTTTCCCTCTGTAATCAGCGCGTCAAGACAGAAGCTGTCATATTGTATTCTTGCATTATCTTTTGAGTTCTGTTGTTTTTAACAATTACCTTTTGAGGTTTTCATCGCGTTAGAACTTCTAGTGGTCTGGGCCCAACCTCTGGGAGTTTCTACACCAATTTTGTGCTACACGTTAGTTACAGAATCCATGTTTAGTTATCTGATGCAGTTGTAACATACTTCTCTACTCAATAAAGTTACAGTTGTTCTTCCTTCAGAATATTTTAGTATTTCTTGATTCAGAATAATCACATTTCGTATTTTCTGGTTTATAAGGATACCTCATCACCAGTAGATGTTTTCAGTTCTTTTCAATGCCTTTGCGATCGATTTACAAATCACAAGATAGTTATTTATCGATGTTACTTATCTTTGTGGTTTACATTGTTCTGTTAGCATGGTAAAGTGTCCAATTATTGATTAATGCCAATGAGTTGGTTTACAAAGAGAATTCCATTGCAAAATCATATAAGTGATCATTTTACAATTCATTTAGATTGTTTTTTAGTTCATTTAATATTGTCATTCAATTCATTTAATATTTTTGTTCAATTCATTTAAGGTTGTTGTTCAATTTGTTTACGATTGATGTTCAATTCCCTTAGACTGTTGTTCAATTCATACAAATTGCTTTAAATCAATTCATTTAGACTGTTTTTCAACTCATTAAGTTGCTGCTCAAACCACCATCCCACTGTTCAATCATAGGCTTGACAAAATAACCAGCCATAACCTACCAAATCAGTACTCGTTAAGTTGATTGAATTTAGGAGGTTAGATAATTCTTTCTCATAAACAACATAGAGCATCTATCATCTGATCTCACTTACATATATTGTTCTGACACTCTTGAAATAAGAAGACTTACCTCGAGTTGATAATTAAATGAAAATCACTAGGGTTGCCTATAATAATCCACCTCTGTGACACCAACATTTTTGACATCGTTTCCAGGGAGAGTGTTAAGAGTGATATCCTTTATTCACCTTTTTCTATTGCTGTGAAGAATTTGGTATTAAAAATGAGAGGTAAGAACCTGTGTACCGGCAAGAAAAATTATTTCTCTATAGCCCGCTTCTTAGCAAAATTGTTCAAATACAAGTAAAGTAGGTGCTCTTGTTTTATGACTAGGAAGAAAAAGTTAGAAACAATTGGAACTAACTCTCAAAAATCCTCACAATCCCAAGGACCGGTGATCCTTCGAAGGGCAACATATATAGACGAAATCATTAAGAAAGTTGAATCTCAGGCATCCATCGGACCTAGAACTATTTCCATTCAAAACCCTACCACGCTCCCTCAAGCTGCAGCCTCACCATCTATATCCCACGCCGAGATTCATGGTGAAACAGAAAGAGTTGAGAAAATCCTTCAAACTACCAATCATATAGGCACTGACCCTTTGAGAGAGGGAGGTTCTTGCAATTTACAAGAAGGGGAAGGAGAAACTAACGACATAATTCAAATATAAGCTCCAGAGCCTAAATCACCTAAAAGAGTAGTCGAGACAGAGGTACTTAGGATCCCAGAACAGGGAAGTGTTGTAAAACCTCAACCACATTCGCCTCCTAAGACCTCCCGGATCGCTCTTCTAGAACAAGAAATCCCTAAATATTTCTGGCACCTCTTCAACCAAATGGAAAATAATCAAAATCATAATCAGAGGCAGACATCAACTATAATACTCCAAAAATTTAGACTTCATCTAAATGGAATATTATAGTTGGTTTTATCACTAGGTAGGTGAATAAATGGGTAAGGAGGACCATAAACCCATTTAGAAGGAATAATGACACTCCTAATGTGAAAGGAGGAAGAACAAGCAGCTGGATTAAGCACTTTTGGGTGTGAACAGGGATTGGATCATGTTGATTCAGTCAACTTTGACCAAGTCAACATCATTGTCTACATACATTGAATCTCCTTGATGAACAACGCAGTTTTAGTGGAGGACAACTTGCATGAGCTTGGTGGAAAATATGGGTGGGACCCAGTGTGAAGAGGTTCACTTGCTGTGTATGGAGAGGATGGGAGCCTTTGTTCTTCAAGTTTTGATATTATCATTTGATATTAGTCTTTTCGACTTGCTTCCTCTTGATGTTTAGCAGGGTTGTTGTGATATTTAGCACAAGGGTGTTCCTGGTCGAGAATCCCTACCTCATCCTCAGGGAATGAGAAGTTCTTTGGGCTAAATTTCCTCATTCCAACATTTTTTCCAAGCTACCTCCTTCAGATATAGCGCAGTTTCTGTTTAGAGCTGGGTTGTGTTTCAGGGTGCAGCAAAGGAGGATCTCTTAGAGTCATCTCTGGGATTTTTTTCAGTGGAGAGGTTGGTTATTCATTGGAGGATCAATAAGAAGGACTCCCAGGCATATTTTTACATCTTTGGCATCAAGCCAGCCATTTTTTATTCCTCACATCATAGTCACCATCCTTAATTGTGTTATTTTTGGAGGCATTTGTTGGGAGGGTTCATTGAGCTCATCGAGAGGGTCTATTTCGATCAGCCTTCTAATTAGAAATACCATTGGAGGAGGAAATCATTATTTCATATCTGTCATAGCCTCATTTCATATCAGATCCAGTTTGCAGTGGCACACTAACCCCAGGGTTATTTGTCACATTGTATATTTCTCGGTATTTCTAGAAATCCTCTCCGGGTTGGCTAGAAATATTGTATTAGAGCCCACATATTCATTTTTGGGCACTTATTTTGTTTCTATCAGCCATATTTCATTTATATATGTATTCAGCAGTAGCTACACTGATATAGATAGCATTGTCACTGCTCTCCGACATTCTATATAGTTGTAACAACTCATGTGCTAATCGTTTTGATCATTGGAGGCTTATTCCTATTGCTTGAGTGGCTTGTCCCTAATGATATTTTGTATATTTCTACTGATATATTAATAAAATTATGGTTTTACATTGATCCCTCTTATGTCATGTTCATATTTGCATATTTTTACATTTTTATGTTCATGTATTGCTGCAATCCCATTTTGGGATATTACAGTGGTATCAGAGCATAATCTTGGCTCAGCCTGTGCATCCAAGACATTATGCCATTAGAAGGAGAAGATTCTTCTCACAGAAAAGAGAATATTTACAAAAGAAAAAAAGGCATGACTCCATTATTTGGAGAAATGAAGGAAGAGAGGATCTCCCTGCTTCTTTTCCAAGCTATGAAAAATATCAAAGAAGATATCAAGGAGATGAAAGGGGAGAAGTGTATGAAATTTCTCAACGGGTTTGAAATTGAAGAAAGCCCTAGCTATTCACATGATGGGTGTGAGAATTCAGCCACACATGCAGATCCACAGCGCAGTCTATTGCCCACATTCACTGCAAGAAGGATGGAGGAAGGAGATTCACCAAGGAAGGAGACCTTGAGTGACTATATTCAGGAGTATGAGTCTCAATCATGGAGATTCAAAGAGCACTTGGACTTCCAAGGGTTTTGCAAACTCAAGGAAGCTAGAAGATCCAACAACCATAATAGAAGCAAGAGAGATAGAATCTTTCTATCTAAATTTGATGGATTAGTAGAGTGCATAGCCAAAGCTTGGGTGAAGGAGCTAGATTTCTATTTTCAGCTACACCAAGTTTCAAAAAAGGAAGCCATTAGAGTAGCAGTGTTGCACCTCAAAGGTATGGCCTATAATTGGTGGCTTAATAGTTCTACTTCATTTTATCATGAAAATGTAAACACTTATGTTAGGTTCACTAAGGAAAACATTGTAAAACATCTCTTGTGGAACCCAAAAAATTAAAACCTTTGCATGAGTTGGAAAGATCTATCTTGCCAACTCCACTCCATATTTCGGATAAAGGGGATAAAAATATGCATGATACCTTGCCAAGGGAAAGATCCCCACCTTTTGAAGAAACCTCTTCTATTGGTGAAGACATGGAGGAACCTCCTTCAAGGGAAGACCAAGATCAAGGGTCTCTCATTGATAATGAGGCATTCTCACATATTGATGAAGAGGATGAGAAAAGAAGAGCTAATAGCGTTGTACCATCAGGAGGAGATCCATCACCACATGGATATGGGAAGGGAGCCATTGCTTCCATTAGAGGAGCCCTTGTGTCTTTGCAAGGAGTTCCAAATGATCCAACATGTGAAAACCAAAGCACAATTCCAGGGCAAAATGCATCAGTTTTGGTGGATTGTGAGATGGAAGAAGAGAAGGATCAACATCAAGGGATAATGAGCATTCACCCTTATCTATTTCAGGGATTTTCTGCACCAAATAAGGATACTATATTGCCTAGTGAAAGTAGGGTCAAATCAGTCCACTCATACATACAGTCCACTTCAGATTTTGATGTCTCACTACATGGGGGAATTCCACCTGAGAGGCCACCAGATCTAGAGTTGGTGGGAGACATATTACCATTTGGTTCACCACTCTTAGATCCTGGAGAGGTGGATACTTTGGAGGGGTCTAGAACAGCACAGAGAGTTTGGGACAGACTCAAGGAAGAGGGAGACATTCTTCCATTTTCAGCAGTACCCACTCTCACTATATGTACTGTGCTGACAGAAGTTGTTGCAGTGATGGAGGATGGCACCTTCATAGTGTAAGGGAGCTGCTCCATGAATTTAGAGAAATATAGGGTACTTCCTTTGAGGAATGAATCCTCCATACATTGGAGTAGATGGAAGCCACTCATGCTTACATTAGCTAGGATCAGGAGGTTCTCTTTGGATGATAGCTTCTCGTGGGAGGCCAACTTCCAAAGGTCACCATTTCTACTTGAGCATGAGCAGTTGCATGATGGGCATGGTAGAAATTTGGAAGGTGACTTTGGCATGAGGGATGTCAAAGGAGAAGACAGCAGCATGTGGGGATTTTCACGTTTCAGATCTTCAGCGATGTCTCTGAGGAGGATTGATCCATATTGGAGGTCTCAACTTTTGGTAGAGTACTTCAAGGATCTGGGTGCTTGCATGATTCTTGATGACCTAGAGGGAGACGACAGATAGATGGTGGATGAGGAGGTCATCTATTCTTATGGAATAGTCTTCTTGACTAGAGCTTCTAAGCTCAAGGAGAATTTGTTGCATGCAGCACATGTGGACTTTCTTTCTATGCACTTTGATGCATATCATTCTTTGATGGAGGATTTCACTTGGGAGGGCATCCAGCATGATATATTTCAGCATATGGAGAGATGCATAGCCCGGATGTTGATGGAGAGGTTGGCACAACCACTTCCCTACTCATTGAGAGTGAGGGAGAATTTCCAGTTGAGCCATTTCAGCTCAAGGACCAAAGTACATGGTGGAGAATGTACAATTTTGCATTATGATTTGTACTTCTTTACTCTTTATGAGCAGCATGTTGTATTAAGAAGGGCCATTCCTTCTCATACATTATATTATGATGTACTTGAGGCCAAATGTAGCATTAATATTGGCTATCCTTTTGGTGGTTTGTGGGGGAAGCCACATGATTCTTGCTGTGCACCATTGACACCACATATTACTTTCATGATCCTATCTTGTAGGATGATTGTGGCAGAAAAAAAGTGGCTGGAAAAGCATTTGTTTTTATTTGATTTGAGGCGGGAAAGGATGCACTACGCTGGTTCCATGTGTGTAAATATGATCCACTTTCCGGTTGTCATATGGCAGCTTGTTTCCATTGGTTTTTGCTTCCATATATTGCTGATATTTTTATATTCATGGGGAGATTTTTTTGGAGAGTGGGATAAAGGTTGGAAGTGCCCATTGGGAGTATTATTCTCCCTACTTCACATGTTGTATGTTTTAGGAGAAACAATGGGCAAACCATTATTTCCATACTACATCTCTTTTCTTCATTTGGGAGGAGCCATTTGGAGAACTTGAGTGCTTGGAGGAGGCACTTCATGGCTGAATTGTTTGGTGGGGTAACTTGGGCCATTATTGGAGGCCATGTCATTTCAGCCCAATATCAGCAAAAACCCCATACTTACCATAAATGGAGAGAGAAACAACTTGGATGGGAAAATCTAAACTCTCCATGCAGCCCCAGCACATTGCATAAACCAGGGGTTGGTGATTTCTTTGATGAGCTACCTAGAATGGATCATTTCATTTGGATGATAGCATGGGTAGAGGAGTCTCTCATGGGTCATGAGATCCCCTATTCTTTTCATAACCCCTACCTTGAGGAGGCCATTGGACAGCAAGAAGGTTTCCACTTACACTTTTCACCTTTTCATGATGTAAGCCATTTGGTTTTACATGCTTGGGAGGAAACATTGGAGGACAGATTTATTGAAGATTGTTTTAAGCAGTGGTGGGGACTATTGTTGACGAGGCCACAAGAAAAGGAGGGGAGGAATTTTTCTCTCCTTATACATTTTCTTGAGGACAACCAACATTATTGAGGGGAGGACTGTAATATTCCAAAAAATTTGCCTTCATCTAAATGGAATATTATAGTTGGTTTTATCACTAGGTAGGTGAATAAATGGGTAAGGAGGCCCCTAAACCCATTTAGAAGGAATAATGACACTCCTAATGTGAAAGGAGGAAGAATAAGAAGATGGATTAAGCACCTTTGGCTGTGAATAGGGATTGGATCATGTTGATTCAGTCAACTTTGACCAAGTCAAAAGCGTTGTCTAGATACATTGAATCTCCTTGATGAACAGCATAGTTTTAGTGGAGGACAAATTGCATGAGCTTGGTGGAAAATATGGGTGGGACCCAATGTGAAGAGGTTCACTTGCTATATATGGAGAGGATGGGAGCCTTTTTTATTCATGTTTTGATATTATCATTTGATATTAGTCTTTTAGACTTGCTTCCTCTTGATGTTTAGCAGGGTTGTTGTGTTGTTTAGCACAAAGGTGTTCCTGGTCGGGAATCCCTACCTCATCCTCAGGGAAGGAGAATTTTTTTGGGCTACATTTACTCATTCTGGAATTTTGGCCAAGCTACCTCCTTCAGCTACAACACAGTTTTTGTTTAGAGCTGGGTTGCGTTGCAAGGTGCAGCAAAGGAGGATCTCTTAGAGTCATCTCTGGGCTTGTTTTTTAGTGGAGAGGTTGTCTATTCATTGGAGTATCAGCAAGGAGGACTCCCAGGAATATTTTGACATCTTTGGCATTAGGCCAACCATCTCCTATCCCTCACAGTGTAGTCATCATCCTGAATTGCGTTATTTTTGGAGGCATTTGCTGGGAGGGTTCATTGAGCTCATCAAGAGGGTCTATTTATGAGTGGAGGGATCAGCCTTCTAATTAGAAATACCATTGGAGGAGGACATCATTATTTCAGATCTTTCATAGCCTCATTTCATATCAGATCCAATTTGCAGTGGCACACTAACCCTAGGGTTATTTTTCACATTGTATATTTCTTGGTATTTCTAGCAATCCTTTCTGGGTTGGCTAGAAATCTTAAATTAGAGCCCACATCTTCATTGATGGGCACTCCTTTTGTTTCTATCAGCCATATTTCATTTATATATGTATTCAACAGCATCTACACTAATATAGACAGCGTTGTCACTGCTCTCCAGCATTCTATATAGTTGCAGCAACTCATGTGCTGATATTTGATCATTGGAGGCTTGTTCCTATTTCTTGAGTGGCTTGTCCCTCATGATATTTTGTATATTTCTGCTGATATCTAAATAAAATGATGGTTTTACATTGATCCCTCTAATGTCATGTTCAGATTTGCAGATTTTTACATTTTTATGTTCATGTATTGCTGCAATCCCATTTTGGGATATTACATAAACATTAGAATACCCCATTGTTGATCATGCTGCAAACACCCCTATGAAAGCCATTCCTTTGCATAGCATTCCCACCTTCCATGGTTTGACTACAAAAGATCCTGATGCATTCATATTTTAATTTGATGTCTTATGTAGGGGGTATGACTACACCACTGATCCTCGTAAGTTGAAACTATTTCCCTCTACCTTAAAAGGAATAGCACTATGCTGGTTCATGGGACTAGGTGGGGGAACCATCAATAATTGGGACGAAATGAAGAACACTTTCCTTAACAAATATCAAGACCATTGCCAAACTCAAGACCTAAAAGATGAAATCTTTAATATGTTTGCAAAATACAATGAAACATTAGAAGAATACGTAGAAATATTTCAATACAATTTACAAAGGTCCCCATATACCATGCTATCCAAGGACGTTTTAAAAACCATGATGCTTAAAGGAATGAAGGAATAATGGGTTGAAATGCTTAACATAATGGGGAAAGGAGATATTTACCAGGAAGAATATGACAAGATAATTTCCTTGTGTATTAGATGCTCTTAGGGTAGTACATGCAATAGGCCAATTGGGAGTGATTCTATGAAAAAGGATCTTAAGAAGACCAATGGAAATTTAACCAAAGCAGAATTTGGGAATCTCTTAGAAAATTTCAAAACTGACATCCTAGGTACCTTGACAACATAGCTTGATGCTTTACAAGCCAAGCAGAAATAGGTTATAGCAGAACAAAACCTGGCCATATTTTACCCACAATCTCGGAAGAAGCACAGCCAGAGGGAATGTCCTTTAGACATGGTTCTTACTTGTGCCATCTGCACAAAGGATCATACCACGGACAAATTTCCTTCACTTCCAGGGCTGAAAGCAGTTTACAAGGAAGTAAAGGAATAGACTGAACCAGTCTATTTAATGAATCAACGTCGCCAGTGGCAAGCACGACCAGTTATGCCACAAGACCTACCTCAATTCTTTTCTTCGCTGCAGTTTAACCAGAAAAACCCTGCAACAGCTTGGCAGACTCAAAACCCCTTCTCTACTTGGCCAAAGCAGTCGCTTCCTATGCCACCCTGGCCTACACAACCTTCATCAGGGAATAATTGGCCAAAATTTTCTTTTTCTCCCCCTTATTGGAAAAATGTTCCATATCAAGCCTAGTGGCCAAACCCTCCTCCTCAAAACACTAATTGGAATTGGAAGTGACCCTTGGAGATGACCAACCTACCAATAGGGGCGAGAACTCAAAATCAACCTATGTTGCCAGCTCCCTACCCAGTTCAGCATAACCTACAGCCTGTCATACGCCCCTAATTACCAGCCCAACCCAATCCTAATCCCAACAACAGACCGGTTCAATTAATCCAGATAATAGAAAATCCAAATTCTAGCATTGAACAGAAATAGTGCAACGAACTAAAGTTGAGATCAGGATGTACCATTTTACCTATAGAAGCCACAACTCCACCTCTATCCCGAACTGAGACGTCAACTAAACCTAACCAAGAAAATATAATAGAGAAAGAGGTTGATCAAAAGGGACCTGAAGAACTTACGATGTCTCTGCCCCCATTCCCTAAGAGGCTAACTCTGCCCAGACCGATAACCTCTTCAAACTTTGACATTTTCTGGGAATTGAGAAACCTCTGTATTAAAATTCCTCTCCTCTGGGCCATCCAAGACATTCATATCTATGCAAGGATGATTAAAGAACTATGTGGGAAAAATAAAATAAACAAAACAAAGGTTGCACCCACCGTTCATGTGGTAGGGGTGCTATCTAATTTGTTACTTGGTAAGGAGCCACCAGTGAAATATGAAGACCCAGGAAATCCCATTGTGACTATACAAATCTCTGGCCACTCATTTCCAAAAACATTGGTCGACCTAGGAGCAACCATTAACATCCTAACTACAAGGGCCTATGAAAAAATGGGCATATCAGCTTTATAACCTATAGCTACGCTGCTAGAACTGGCTGACAGGTCTGTTATCAGACTGGAAGGAATAGTGCAAGACATCCTGGTCTATGTGGACTCATGGGAATATCCAGTTGATTTTTTAGTTATTAATCCAAAGAATAGGATGGATGGGCATCCATTGATCCTTGGGTGACCTTGTTTGGCCATAGCAGATGCTTACATAGGTTGCCGAATAGGCAGTATGACTATCACTAGAGGGGATTATGTAAAAAATATTATCATTTATCCACTTTCCAAACCAAGCTTACCCACGGTAAAAATTCACAAACACCCATGTACATACTAGGAGAAAAACATTCATCCATCCTTGATGCTAGTAGAAGCTCTTGAATTTAAGGATCAAACTGAAGACAACATAATCAATAATTTTATAAGTCAGCCACCCACATCTAGAAATTTAAAATGTGAAATGTTGAAAACAGTCCTTGAAAATGAAGATCAAGAGGATCTTGTAACAAACCTCGATGATCAGCATATTCCCACAACCACTGTATTAACAGCATACCTATTGAGGTTGAGCCAGGAAAGTTCTGAATATTAATGGCAATTTGGACGATGACCAAAAGCAGAAGCTCATAAAATTCCTTCGGAAGCATTAAGGGTAATTTTCTTGGGATTACCCAGACATAAAGGATTTAGACCCACAGCTATGCACCCACCACATCTATACCGATAAGGAAGCATGTCCCATTAGACAGCCTCAGCAAAGGCTAAACCTGCACTTAAAAGATATTGTAAAATAGGAGCTGCAAAAGCTGTTAGATGTAAATTTTATTTATCCTATTTCAGACAGCGAATGGGTCTCCCCTCTGGTAGGCGTCCCTAAAAAGAATGGGAAATTGAGAATCTGTGTAGATTACAAAGAATTGAATAAAGAAATGCAAAAATATCATTCCCCCCTTCCATTCATTAACCAAGTCCTGGATACATTGGCAGGGAAATGATTCTTTTCAATCCTTGACGGGTTTAGTGGTTACAATTAAATCCAAATAGCTCTCGAAGATCAGGATAAGAAAACCTTTACCTGCCCATGGGGTACTTTTTCTTACAGAGTTATACCATTTGGGTTATGCAATGCCCCAGCCACATTTCAGAGGGCCATAATCAGCATTTTCTCTGACTTAATAAATGAGGGGCTGGAAATCTATATGCATGACTTCACATCATATGGAGAAGAATTTGATCAAGATCTAGAAATTCTAGAAAAGGTGTTAGAACGATGTATTGCTACTAGGTTATGTCTAACCAATGAAAAATACCACATGATGATGACTGAGGGGGTGATCCTAGGTCACTGCATTTCTGCAGCTGGAATACAGGTAGATCCGGCTAAGATAGAGGTAATCCTTCTAATAGCCACACCGTGTGCACAGATAGAGGTATGCAGTTTTCTGGGATATGTAGGATATTATCACAGATTTATAAATAATTTCTCACAAATAGCCACACCTTTGTATTCATTAACTAGAAATGTTGAATTCCATTGGATTGACAAATGTGACACCTCTTTTGTAGATTTAAAGAGACTGGTCTCAATAGCACCAATTCTGCGAGGTCCTAACTAGAAACTGCCCTTTCACATCTCTTCAAATGCATTCGATACAGAAATAGGAGAAGTCCTTGGCCAAGAAGAAGATAGAAAACATTATGTTATTTATTATATCAGTAAAAACTTCACTCCTGCCGAATTAAATTATACGGTAACCGAAAAGGAGTTCCTGGCTGTCATTTATGTTATTAATAAATCCAAGCACTATATAACTAGTTATCAAGTGTTCCTATATGCTGATCACTCTACCATTAAATATTTAGTCAATAAACCAATCACGAATGGGAGAATAACTTGTTGGTTGTTGTTGTTGCAGGAACTCGATATAACAATGAAAGATCATCCAGGAAAAGAAAACGTAGTCGCAAACTTCCTGTCCAGGGTTCCAAAGTCAGAGGAAACCCTAGCAGTTGATGCTCAGTTCCCTGATGAACATCTGTTTTTTGTAGCGGTAAAAACACCATGGTATGTAGACGTGGAAAATTATCTGGCAGTAGGGAAGCTACCTAGACACTTAACATCAAGAGAAAAAAAGTTGATTGTATAGCGCAGCGCAAGATTCCCTTGGATTGGTAGATACCTCTTCCATACAGGGGCCGACATGCACATACGAAGATGCATAAGAGAAGACGAAATCTATGACATCTTACGAGCCTGTCAGGATGAACCTTGTGGCGGCCATTTCATAGAACACAGAACCAGGCATAAAGTGCTACAATTAGGCTATTATTGGCCTATGATTTTCAAAGACGCAAAAAACATGTCTAAACCTATGATAGCTGCCAGAGGATGGGCCGCCCGAGCCAAGCTGATGAAATGTCGCTACAACCACAATTGGTGGTAGAACCATTTGAAGGGTGGGCAATGGATTTAATTGGACCATTCAATCCGCCATCAAACCAGAAATTCTACATGCTGGTTGCCACAGATTATGTAACCAAATGGGTATAAGTAGTGGCCTTGTCAAGATCCACGGAAGAATCGGTGATTAATTTTCTTTTCGAATTATTCGTGCGATACGGGTTGCCACAAGAAGTGATAACTGATGGAGGGGCATAATTCATAGGTAATAAAATTACAGCCACCTTAACAAATCACCATATCATCCATAGAGTTACGTCTCCTTACCTCCCG
This sequence comes from Pinus albicaulis, assembly GCA_034641835.2. Classification (NCBI taxonomy): domain Eukaryota; kingdom Viridiplantae; phylum Streptophyta; class Pinopsida; order Pinales; family Pinaceae; genus Pinus; species Pinus albicaulis. The sequence goes on along the minus strand of CM076583.1, from coordinate 807,819,098 downwards.
TAGGCAAATGGGCAAGTTGAAAGAACCAAAAAAGTCCTGGAGGCAATCCTTACCAAAACGGTAGCAGCACATCGCCGGGACTGGGCCACTAGACTACCAGAAGCCTTATGGGATTATCATATAACCTGGAAAAACACCACTGGATATTCACCATATTACCTAGTATTTGGGAGATAACCTATCTTCCCTATTGAATTCGAAATCAAAACTCTGAGAACAGCCCAGGAAGTGGGGTTGGACTTAACAGAAGCTCAAGCTAGAAGACTTCAACAAATAAACAAACTAGACAAAATACGACTACTAGCCCTGCAATGCACAGTGATCATCCAACAACAGCGAGCTAAGTGGCACACCAACCCTATAAAGAAGAAGGTATTTCAAGAAGGATATTGAGCACTCCTCTATGACTCTAGATTCCAATATTTTCCAGGAAAACTACAAACAAGGTGGCTCGGTCCATATCAGATTTAGGAAGTACATAGCAATGGCACACTCATCTTGATCACCATAGATGGGTCTGGTTCAACATTTTGAGTTAACGGACACAGATTGTGCCTCTATCAAAAACCTCTCACGAAAGAATATTTTTTTCGACCGGTACGAAACGATCCCACCATCCAAGTTGTGGCACGGGGGTGACAACCCCACAAACTCAAGTACATGAGAGGTTTGCTAGCATAATTTGTAAATAATGTATATAAATGTATTATTTTGATGTACATTCTTCATACTTTCAATTTTTTCTTTCCTCATCCTCTTGTGAATTGCATTCTTATTTTCCTGTTGTTCAAACCTTGAACGGTTGTTGTTCAATCGGATTGAACAGCAGTGTTTTTATTTTTCTTCTTGTTCAAACCTTGAACGACTGTTGTTAAATCCTTGAACGGCTAATGTTCCATCAGATTGAATAGCCATGTTTTGGTGTTTTTATTTTTCTTGTTGTCCAATCCTTGAACGACTGTTGTTCAATTCTTCAACAGTTGTTGTTCCATCGGATTGAACAACCATATTTTGGTGTTTTATTTTTCTTGCTGTTCAAACCTTGAATGATTGTTATTTAATTCTTGAATGGATGTTGTTCCCTTAGATTGAACAGTCATGTTTTGGCGTTCTATATTTATTGTTGTTCAAGCCTTGAACGGATGTTGTTCAATTCTTGAACGGTTGTTGTTCCATCAGATTGAACAGCCATGTTTTGGTGTTTTTATTTTTCTTGTTGTTCAATCCTTGAACGGTTGTTGTTCAATTCTTGAACGGTTGTTGTTCCATCGGATTGAACAGCCGTTTTTTGGTGTTCTTATTTTATTTTTTTTCAATCCTTGAATGACTATTGTTCAATCTTCAAATGGCTGTTGTTCAATCGAATTGAATAGCCACGTTTTTGTATTCCTATTTTTCTTGTTGTTCAAACCTTGAACGACTGTTGTCCAATATTTTAATGGTTGCTGCTCAATGGGATTGAACAGCCATGATTTTGAGTTTTTATTCTTTTCGTTGTTCAATACTTGAATGGCTCTTGTTTAATATTTGAACGGTTGTGGTTCCATCAGAATGAATAGCCAAGTTTTATGTTTTACTTCTCCCTTTTGTTCAAATGAAATAACCTTGTTTTTTTTTTTTCATCCCATTATCCCCTTTTTCTAGCTAAAATCGTCTCTGAGCAAGAAATGGCAGTTGAAGAAGAAAGGGAAAAGGTAAAATTACCAATATGATGACTCCTTGGAACTATAATCCTTAAACAGGAAGCTGACAATGTGCATACATGAAATGAATGGCTAAGTCATCCCCAGTTCAAATATTTTATCATACAATATATGTCCTTATCATGGTATATCTTTCTGCACCATTCGAGTAATATTTCCCTCCAATATGAAGGAATGGGAATAAAATATATTAACTGTATTGGCATTCTTTCACTTCTTTCACCATCCCTAACTCTTAAGGAGTTAATGAGCCTCCCTTCATGTATAAAAAGCAACTATTATGTGTTCATGCAAATATTTAAGAGGATAGGAGGTCTCATCACGAGCCAGCCTACCATGATCATAGGGATCTAACAAGTGACATGCCCACAATGGCTACCACACTAGGGTAATGACCTTCTCATCTGTTTGAAGGACAGGAGGTCTCATCATGAGCCGGCGTGATCACTCTGTTACAATCCTAGTGAATGGAAATGTGACTATCTAGCTATCACACCAGCACAGTGACCTCCTTATAAATCAAGATGTTATGATTCAAAAAGAAGTATTGTGCTCACATGAAAATTTTCAAGTGAGGATAGGGGGTCTCATCACGAGCCAGCCTACCATGTTCATAAGAGATTAGCAAAATACATGCCCACAGTGGCCACCACACCAAGGTAATGACCTTCTTAGCTACTTGAAGGATAGGAGGTCTCATCACGAGCCAGCCTATTCACTTTGTTACAACTCTGGTGAGTGGTACTATGGTTATGTAGCTACCATACCAGCATGGTGACCTCTCCACAAAATGGGAAGAATAATTATTTTTACATAAGGATCCTGGCTCATTTTTTCGGGTTAAAATAGCAACCCTGTCGAGGCTATGAACACCTGCTAGCAGCAATGGCTCTGCTTGTGGCATGAAAGTATGCTTCATCAATAGCCAATTACTTTTATATACACCTTATCTTCCATTCTTCTTCCATAATCTATTACTCGAATTAGTGAGAATTATAATCTACCACAGGAATAACTAACAGAGATATTCTTACATATTTGAACTCGGGGATGACAGCACCAATCATTACTTGACTCAGTCTTGCTTCCGTCATAAATTTTCATTAAGTAAGGAAATCATATCATAATAATGGTTATAATATTCCCTTTTCCCTTACAGTCACTTCCGCTCAAGATGCAATTATGAAAAAAAATTCAAAACGGACCTTTACACTGCATATGCTAGTAATTACTCAACCACCTGTAATTTGACTGCTCCTTCACGTACAGATCATTATTACCAAATGCTGACATTCTCTTGTCTGCATTCATGATTGGTTGAATCTCTCCTGTACTTGAGGGCGTGGGCCCCCTTTCTTCAATGGAGGGGGTGTAATTGATCTTAAATTGGCAAGCATGCGAAATATTGACACAAATCCTGTTAGACACATCAATAAGACCAGAGGAATACTGCAATTAGGGCATGAAGTTACCAGCGCAGAACCATAATTTCTCTTTCGCTTGCGTACAACATTCAGTCGAAACAACAAATCCAAGGAAGAATACAATCAGAGGAAGAAAGCATATCAGCTATGGGAAGAAATTCCCTTAGAAACGATCCTGTAAAATTTCCAATTTCAGATACAACTAGTGCCATCCTCCATCAGGCCAGCTAGCTAACATATGTACACCGATTACAGGGATCCAACATGGAAATTGCAATTGAGTTTCTGTAAAATATACAAGAGGGTCAAACCAGAATCAAGGGTTGAATTATACCAATCATAGAAGAGATTATTGCTAAAGTCTCTGAATTCTAGCAGAAGGAGAAAGATGGATAGAGAAACATCTCCTCCTATGAGAGGTGGTAGCAGTATATCAGGATTCGGAGGAACTGTTGGAGTGCAAAGGGAGAGGGATTAACCCTACCTCTCTACACCAGCCATGGTAGGAACTGGCGACATTCATCCAAAAGTTCATTACATGTGATAGACATCGAGCCACGGTAAAACCTTGTCAGATGAAACTCTTAGTTGTACTTAAGAAAAATATTTCAGTTAATCTGCCTTCCTTCTTAAATTCCATATTGCATGATACTACTATTCGATTAAAAAAAGCCAAAAATCCCCAAGCAGTAGTCAGTCACCATGGGTTAATTAAACTAGTCATCATCCATGAGCTAGATAAGCAGTAGATAGCCTAGGACAATTTTGTCAACCCTGATGCATAGGAACCAGAAATAAATCTTGACAAAACTAAAATTGATCCCCCAAGGGTAAATACACCAAGAAGGAAAAGGACTCAAACTGCAACCTCAGAACCAAGCAGGAAAAAAAGCTCCAAAATGTTGCAAGGAACCTTGGACCTCATAGAAGAGGCAGGGCCATCCCACCCTCAAAACGCACCCTTACAAGACTTCGAGGAAGAAATGGCTCGAGTCTTAGAACAATGGAGGAAAGACTGTGAATCCAAAAACCCATTGAGAGCAGAAGAACAAGAGGAACCCATAGATGAGTCTACCACTGCCAGTAGTTTTGGTCACATTGAAGTCCTGCCTGACCAAGAGGAACTACAGGAGGATGGGACTCTATCCCCTCTTAGGAATTATGAGGTATACAGCGAAGGACAGGCAGAGGAAAGGTTGGAATCAGAAAATCAGTCAGTTGACATTGTCCCTATAGAAAAAAGTGTAGAAACAATCCCTTTGACACTAGGAGGTAGCACTACTCCACCTAGTCGAGAACCTCATACAGAAGTAAAATCTAAAGATCAAATAAGAAACACCATCATAGGCAACCCTGAGGTTGGCAATACCATTCCAGAAAATGGGAATACCACTCCTCCACCACCTATTGAAATCGGGACAGGTGAAAATTTAGATGAAAAGAAAATTAGGAAACTGAGTAGGGCCTACAGAAGATTAAATAAAATGGTGAAATATCTAAGGAAACAACTTAAGGAGGAGAGAAGGGCCCGAAAACCAAAGAAATAAACCATGACTGCAGGAACTCAAACATAACTAGTCACCAACTTAATAAACACCGTTGAAGTCGAGATGCAGATTGACTTGGCTGACATTGTTGAGGCTGAGGTAAAAACAGATTTAGTAGCCACTACAGAAGCTGAGGTGCAGACCAATTGAATCGATACAGCTGAAACTTGGGTATAGACTGACCAAGTAGGTACTTCTGAGGCCGGAATTCAAACAAAACTAGCAAATACCATTGAAGCTTCTACACAAACTGAGCAGAAAACTACACAAGAGAAGGAGACCCAAACAAAGGAAGCCCCTACCTATACCCCCTTGGTAGAGAAAGTTGTTTATCAAAAATTACACAATGAATTGGTGCAAGCACAGCATGAGCTAGCACAATGTAGGAAGGAGGTGGTGCCAGCACAAGAATACCAAGCATTACTAAAGAAATCCACAGACCTCTCCTCTACAGAAGATGAAATATTCGCCCAGCTCAGAGAAGAACAGGCAAAGCTAAAAAGGGCACAAGAACAGATGGAGCAAGCCAAGAAACAAATCACCATGATTTTTTCTCTATACAACGATGCACTATCTTGTAGGGCATCGGCCACTAACTATGCCCTATTCTTAATAGAACAATATTTACTGCTGAAAGTCAAGGCCATCAGGGCAGGAAAATCTACAACTTTTAAGACTATAGAAGAATTTTTCCACTACTATAATGAGAAATATGAACAAGTCCAATGCCTCCTATGTGAACTTTACATGCACAATTTCTTTTTGGAAGAGGACACGAACAACAATCCTAGTCCCTTTATAGGAGATGTCCAGCTCCAAGCCTTCCTCTCATTCACCAAGAACCAGATTAAGTGGGCCAAGGCATATAATATCTTCCAAAAGAGAGAGCACAGCCTAGACTTGTGGGTTAGAGGGGAACCCACCAAACCCCTACAACTGATTATCCAGCACAATAATTTTATGTGAAGGCAAGGTGTAAGGACTCGGCTGGGGCCCATTTATAATGATATCATAGAAAATGGACAGGAGTACTTTGAAGACATTCGAGAAGCAGCCATGGCTGCAACTAAACAAAGGTGGATGGCCTCCATAAATAATGTAAAGAATAGGGAACCATTTGGCTACATGAATTTCAAGGCTGCTGCCTCCAGATTCGTTTCATATAGTAATCTAGTCTTTAGCATGGGACTTGCATGGCTGGGATGTAGGTATATAAGCTCTCTCCTCTGGTATCCTCCTGAGGACTATAATCATAATTATGAGTTACCATAGGGGCACACAAGCACTGCCTTCGCAATAATAAGACAAAAATAGGGTTTCAAATCATACAAGGAAAAGGTCTACCCTGCCTACTCCTTAACACAATTGCATCTCAATCATCTATTTGCATGAGGACATGTAATGTGGTAAGTGGGGGAGTATGTTGGGCCCATATTTAGGTACATTTTCACCCTATAATCACTTCAAATTATGTCACAATTTTGGGAATTCTTCCTCATGTTAACAATAAAGAATTAAAATATTTATGAAAACTAGAGCAATAGGGCTAACGACAAAAGGAATATTTCTATAACAGAAAATTGACTTATTGTATATCTGTATGCAAGAAGGAAGAGTAGCTGAACCAATGGTAAATGGAAAGAAAACTAACAGACGCAAACGTATGGGATCTCAATAACTCCCAGAAGCTGGCAGAAGGGAGACAGACGGATTTAATCCCAAGAACTCAAATGACAGCCATTAGTAGCGGGCTGTCGTTTGGAGAATACTTCCTCATTGCGTGAAATTTCCTTTAAAAGGACCAGGGATGAACTAGACTGGGAGTCAAAGAAAAATGGGAATTTTCCCTCTGTAATCAGCGCGTCAAGACAGAAGCCGTCATATTGTATTCTTGCATTATCTTTTGAGTTTTGATTTTTTGAACAATTACCTATTGAGGTTTTCATCACGTTAGAACTTCTAGTGGTTTGGGCCCAACCTCTGGGATTTTCTGCACTAATTCTATGTTGCGCGTTAGTTACAGAATCCATGTTCAGTTATCTGATGCGGTTGTAACATACTTATCTACTCAATAAAGTTACAATTGTTATTCCTTTAGAATAATTTAGTATTTCTTGATTCAGAATAATCGCATTTCATATTTTCTGGTTTGTAATGATACTTCATCACCAGTAGATGTTTTCAGTTCCTTGTAATTCCTTTTCAACCGAATTACAAATTGCAAGGTAGTTATTGCTCGATGTTACTTATCTTTGTGGATTACATTGTTCTGTCAGCACGGTAAAGTGTCCAATTATTGATTAATGCCAATGAATTGGTTTACAGAGAGAATTCCATCGCAAAATTATATAAGTGAGTTTTATACAATTCATTTAGAATGTTGTTCAGTTCATCTAAGATTGTTGGTCAATTCATTAATATTGTTGTTCAATTCATTTAAGATTGTTTTTCAATTCGTTTACAATTGTTGTTCAACTCATTTAAGGTTGTTGTTCAATTTGTTTATGATTGTTTTTCAATTGCCTTAGACTATTGTTTGATTCATTCATATTGCTTTAAATCAATTCATTTAGAATGCTATTCAACTCATTAATTTTTTGCTCAAACCACCATCTTGTTTTTCAATCATAGGCTTGACAAAATAACCAGCCATAACCTACCAAATCAGTCCTCGTTAAGTTGATTGAATTTGGGAGGTTAGATAATCCTTTCTCATAAACAACATAGAGTATCTATTAGTCGATATCACTTGCATATATTTTTCCAACACCCTTGAAATAACAAGTCTTACCTCGAGTTTATAATTAAATTTAAAGCACTAAGGTTGCCTATCATAAGCCACCTCTGTGACTCCAACAACAGGCTACTAATGCGAAGGAAAAAATAGGTGTTTTTGGTGGTCTGTTCAGGAAATGGTCAATAGAAGGAATGTTGCTCTCATGGAAAGGGATGCAATGGTGGTATTTTCATGGCATGACACTTTATTTTGATCACAGAAATGAGCCTCCAATGTGTGGGATGGGGATTGCAAGGACAGTGACAAAATGTTGTGTAATAGATGCCCCCTAAATCATGAGGTCCGAGAGAGAGGAAGGGATGAAATGCTTTATGAGAATGAGTTCAAACCAAACACCACTGTCAAAAGACCTGTAATGACAAATACAACTAATATCTCTAAGACATGAACATGTGGTATGGGCATAGCCATCCATAATAAAGTACATATAAACTAAGATCCGAGGTATGGACGCAGCCATCTAACAGTAAGGATCAACAAATAGACTCAAGTATGGTCACAACCATCCAATTAAAAGAGCCATGTAATAAATTCATGATAAATCATAATATCCTGCAACTTGGATCTTATCAGACAAAACCCAGGATTTTTTGCTCCATCTCGACCCAAACAAGTACAAATTCAAGCATGTGAATATGTGAGTTGAAGTTGAACATGCAGGAAAGTCACTTGATTACCAGCCAATGATGAAAGTTGTTAGCAAGTGCGAGAGAAACCACCAATAATGACAATGGCTCTCAAGGTAAAATATGTACAATCCACAGAATTCGAACAGTGAGCTGCCATCGAATACCCACAGAATCACTCGATCGAAGGCTAATGATGTGGACCTATCCTCGAATGCAAAGAACCTACCATTGAGGCATACGGGCTCCAAGGTTCCGGTAGGGAGTCTCTAGACCAACTTCCTGGATAATTAGTTGAGGTTGATAGGAAGTGACCTGGTTGAAGGAGGGTCATAATGTATCTCACATCATCGACAAGAGACAGAGGAACATAATGATAGTGAATCAGGACCAACAGAGAATCAGAGGGAGGTTAAAAACTGCAAAGGCAAACTTCTCTTGAACATATCAGTGACATGACTCTGGATTTGGAAGTATTTGACATCAAGGGATCTGAGGTCATGGTGACGTGGCAAAGAGTAGATGAGAGGTAAAAACAGATTACCCAAACCAATGAAAGCAAAATATTACGAAATGAGATGTCCCCAACCCGACACGAATGCAGATGAGTGTCATGTTCAAGAGCGACATACTACCGACACAACTAAAATCTGGTTCAATTTCTCCCCACCATTCCTAGCGAGTACCCTAATTATTTTTTAAAACAAGCTTGAAGGGGATAGAATATTCTTGTGCTGTAAGTTTTTCCTTCAGAAAAATCCAACCTAGTACATTTTACAAGCCTTAGGAAGGAGGAACTCAATGAATGTCATGGTGACGATGTCCGATGTCATCAGGGTTTAATGAGTTTGACAAAGGAAGAACTCAGCGTCTTTTCATGTTTGGAGAGTTTGAAAAGAAGTGGAAAAGAAAACTCCATCATGTCCCTTTTCGTAAGTATTCTCTCAGATCCAAAAAGATAGAAAAAATATCTGAAAGAACATCTTAGTCATGATAGGCTAAGGTATTCCTTTTTCGTAAATAATATATCCCAGCCCGAAAAAGGGGTAAACGTACACTGGGTAGATATTGTTTCACAGCCATTTAATGAGTTCAAAATGACAAGAATCTCTACAATATTTTCAGTTTTAGAGAATCAAAAAAGAGTTGAAAGATGACTCCAATAGTGAATTTTTCGTGTTTTTACCGAGTCCGAAAAAAGTATAAAATATAACTCGTGACTTCATCACTATCGCATTAAAGACCTGTCGTTGCACAAGAAAAAAACATAAAACCCATTTCTCGAAATAACATAATGTAATAATTGAAAAATATGTCTTAAAACATAATTAGGGTTCTGAAAAGTTATAAAATGCCCAAAATGGTAAAAAATAATTACTTTTCACTTTTACCTCTTGTGGAGCAATAGTGACCCATTTTACCTTGCGATTTTGCAGTGATGATAGCGGGAAATCCAGTAGACCAATCTCAAATTCGTCAGTTCCAGGTAAGAATCGACATCCTTCCCCACATTTTAAGCATTCTTTCTTTACCTGCAATATTCATTTTTAATTTCTAAAGGGGAAATTGTGAAAACTAGGGCATGGCAGTTGGCGTGGGTTTCGGGCACGGACTCGCGCCAACCGCCCAATTTTCTAAAATGGGGCGCGCCCATTAGCGTAACTATTTTTCAAAATAGTCACACCAATCGTGCATACCTCTTAAAGAACTCCCAATGCAAGAAAGAAATTTTAAATTTCACAAATTTCAGCTTTGGATTTGGCTAATAATGTCCATATGAACATGTTTGCAGGTGAAAGAGTGACAAAATGGTGATAGAGTGGAAGGAATGAGAACACAATGAAGAGAATGAGCTTTCCATGGGAGATGTAAGATGCATGGAAGCTCTCAGAGGCTGTGGACTGAAGAAGTTCTTCATGACACCCTACCTCGGAGCTCAATCGGAGCTGCTACAATACTTTATCAGTATCTGGGACAAGGATAAGGAAAAATTCATTCTTCGTGATCAGGAGCTCGAGATTGATGTTTCTGATATTTATTTCATAATAGGACTACCGCAGAAGGGGGTAGTACCGATATTGATCGACACCCAGCCCACCATGGAGAGCATGGGCATGGTGATTGACAGGGTATGCCCGAGAGCACAGAAAGGATCAAAAAGTGGGAAAGTGGACATCCAGACTATCCTGGATTTAGCAGTAAGGGTACTACTACACACGATCACATGAGTTGTAGGAACCCAAGCACCGCACGAAGCAACAAAAACACAACTACTTCTTGATATAGACTGCTTAACACCAGCCATCTACAATTGGGCAGAAGTAGTAACAATCAATATAAAATGTCAGCTAACAAATTGCAAGAAGGACAAATTGAAACAGTTTGGTTATGGGTCTATCATGGTATCGTTCATTCTGGAACGGCTACCAATTTTTTAGCATTAGGAGGTGATAGTCCCAACACCACCAGCACTGGAACCACGGATGGCCGATGGGCAGCTCTGATGCCAAGGTCAGGGGGTGGTCAACAGATGTCCTGGAGACTAGAATTTTTTTATTGGCTTCGCCAACAGTTGATTATCATGGAAGACTGGCCCTACTCTGACACGAATTTTACTGCTGATATGGACCTCCCACTCCTAGAAGGAGATGATTGGGATGAAGCACTTGGTAAGACTCATTTTTTAATTTTATGAGTATTATGATTTTTTTTGGTATGTATGTTTTGACAATTAATCCATGCATTTGCAGATGTAGGCCCATAGAGACCTGCAAGGATGTCTTTGATAGCGAGGCGGATACCTCCTGATTTTGATGTTTCCCCTCAAGGCGAGGAGGAGGAAATCATGCAAAACTTGGAGGGAATTACTCGTGGGGTCCCAGACTATGTGTGCTTCGACGAATTTCCTCGTGCATACCAAAGACATACTGTGGGAGTGTCAAACCGAGTTCACCACTTGTTGAGGCAGCTTGTCTGGGCAGTGACATGCTATCATTATCATCATGTCGACTAGACACCTAGGATTTTATTTCTGCATTTTGCTGTTATGAGACATGGTGTCTCAGGATGTAACAAAAACACACATATTTTTTGAATTTTATGGTGCACACTAATGCAAAATTTCGAGATATATATATATATATATATATATATATATATATATATATATATATATATATATATATATATATATATATATATATATATTCCTATTTAATTTAAGTCTCTCATGTGATAATGATTTTACAGATTATGCAAATGTCTATCCAATACAATGTTAGCCAATGTATCAGTTAATGCATTCATTTGTCTAGGAATATGTTGATATGTGATATAATCAAAATGTCTTTCTAGCAAATGAACACGTAAATACAATCTTAAAATGTGAGGGTTTCTAACTAAATAAGGCCTATTAAGTTGAAGAACAACAATTTGTGAGTCTAGATTTACAAGCAACGTCCTAATGTCGAGGGTAATCACCTCGATTAATAGATCAATGACAGCACTATATTCTGTGACATTGTTTGTAGTTCGTCCTAGAAAAATACCTTGCAGGTCTATCAACTCACCAACAGGATCATAAATTACCCATCCTGCTAAAGACAAGTTACGGGTACCGCAGGAAACACCATCTGTGAAACCGACATAAGGGGTAATAGACATTTGCACAATAATTAATGACCCATTAAGCATGAAAACACTCACAAAACACACCAAGCTATGAATGTACAAAAATGAAAAAAAACACCTATGTACATTAAACATGCACAAATGACTCATGCATAATATTTTTTGAGATACAACCCATTTCTAGGCTGACCTATATGATGACCTTCGTAATCAATGAGCTCATAGGCCCCATTCTTCAAAACGCGTTTAACGATATAAGGCCCATACCACATGGGTTGAAATTTACCTACCCCCAGCTTAAAATGAGCTTGATCGTACAGGAGGACGAGGTCTCCTTCTACAAAGGAACGAGGGGAAGCTGACTGGTCAAAATGGGCTTTGACCCGCTTTTTCTGTGCCTCAATGACCAAAGTAGAAAAGAGGCGAATTTCATCTAGCCTTTCTCAGTAGAAAAGGCGTTCTTCTTCAGTTGAAGTGTTGGGCAGTAATTCAACAGCCAATTTGAGCGAAGGTATTTCACACTCAATCGGAAGGGTAGCTTCTAGACTGTAAACAAGCTAGAATGGAGTGAATCAGGTTGCATCCTTGACTGAGGTTCGGTATGCCTAAATAACATGAGATTCCAATTGCATTTGTGGATCCCAATCGTACATTGAAGCATAGTGACTAAAACTTTGTTCACGGCTTCAACCTGGCCATTGGCCTAAGGATAGTATGACGTTGAGTTGTTGTGACGCAAGACCAACCTGGAAGTCAACTCCACCACCATATAATGACGAAAATGGGAACCACGATCAGTAATGATGGCTTGAGGGACACCAAACCTACAAATGATGTGATTGAATATGAATTGAGCAGTTGTCTTACCATCGGCATCAAGTGTAGGCATTTCTTCAGCCCATTTGGTGAAGTAGTCTACGGCTACGATAATATAGGCATGCCCCCCAGCCAAGTGATGGTTACACATCATAAAATCGATGCCCCACTTCGCAAAGGGACCAACAGTAATGACAGGGTGCAAATGTGCAGGTGGCGTGCTCATCTTGCACCGATAGATTTGGAAATCATGACATTTACGGACGACAACAATGCAATCCTAGAAGATAGAGGGCCATAAATACCTAGCACAAAGAATATTTTGTGCAGTGGCACAACCAGACATGTGACCGCCACAGGCCCCACTATGGCAATCATTTAGAACTTTCTGAGCCTCCTCGAGGGTCAAACCCCGATGGAGAACAGAGTCTACTTCGACACAGTAGAGTGTATCTCCAACTATATGATAAGGTTGCGACTGATGACGGATGCGTCGACGAGCATCCTTCATCAACTCGGATCTAAAAGTAGAAGTTTGAAGATATACGATGATATCACCATACAAAGGATCGAGGGTAGAGATCAGAAAAAGTGTATCATCTGGAATGTGTTCTTCATAACCAAACGGAGAGGAATCAGAGGGAAGGGAGCAGATCAAACCAAAAAATACGAGTGATTTCCTTGACTTGGTAGTAGTAAATACCAAATCAAACTCTTGGAGGATAACAATCCACTTTGAGTATTTTCCCCCCAGCAATTGTCGAGACAATATGTAGGTCATAGAGTTGCATTATGAAATCACAGTCACCGTACGCAATAGAATATAATGATGAAAACGTTGAACTTCTTGAATGACAACTAACGTTAACTTCTCAACATGAGCATAGCGCGTTTCAGTATTGAGAAGGCTATGAGAGAGGTAGTAAATAACATGTTCGTCACCTTCATCATCGTCTTGAACCAAAATCATGGAAATTGTGCTGAAAACGACAGCTAAATAGAGGGAAAATCGCGATGATAGTTTGGAGGGCATAACAGAGGAGCATTGACAAGCAACATTTTCAATGTGTCGAAATATTTCTGAGCAATCTTGTCCCAGAGGAATGGGACACCCTGCTTTAATAACTACGTAAATCCTTTAGCTACTTTGGCATAGTTAGATATAAAACGACATAAAAAATTAGCCTTCCCTTGAAGACTCTCCAGCTGATGTAGTGAATATGGGGAGGGGAGATTAATAATAGCCTCAACTTTGAGTGGATCAAGGTGAATCCCATATTTGGACACGATAAACCCTAAAAGTATACTGGAATCAACGTAGAAGACGCATTTGTGCGGATTGAGCCAGATATTGTAGCATCGACAACGAAGAAAGATCTGACGAAGATGGTCAGGATGGTCCTTACGCTTAGTTGAATGAGCCAGAAGGTCATCCAGATAAGGTTGAAGGATGCATTTAATATCATGAAAGGCATACGACATCGCTCGCTAAAACATGGGCCCAACATTCTTCAAGCCAAAATGAAGTTTCTTATATGTGAAAGTACCCCAAGGATAGATAAAAGCAGTCTTATGTAGATCAGTCGGGAGAATGTTTATCTGGTTATAGTGAGAAAATCCATCCATTAGGGAAAATATCTCACTCCCAGCACAGTCATCAATGATCTAATCAATAAGGGGAGTATGATAATTATCCTTGGGACAGGCCCGATTGATGTCACGATAATCAACACAGACTAGAATAGTACCCTACTTTTTATCAATAGGGACAATGTTGGACACCCATTCTATCAAGGGAATCAGGTAGATGAAACTAGCATTGAGAAGTTTTTCAACTTCACGTTTAATGGCCGCAGTTTTCTGAGGGTGCACAGGATGAAGGCGCTAACGAACAGGCTTCTAACCAAGGTAGGTAGGAATTTCATGCACCACGATACTGGGATCAATGTCAAGAATTTCTTCGTAGGACCATGCAAATACGTCATGAAACTTGTGGAAAATAATAGTATAAACCTAAACTTCATCCAAAGAACAGGTAACACCGAGATGGATGTTCTCGACAATTCCTGGTTTGACAGAAATTTCAATAGGCATCGTTTGTGTAATGTTACTCAGATTACCCTCCGTAAAAACTTCATGTGTTAGAATAGGAATTTGAAGCGAGGGAGAAGGAACTTGAGATGAAAATCGCTCAAGACACGTAGACATGGCCCTGAGGCTAGGCATGAATGAGGAATGATGATGACCATCATCCCATGGTAAATCCTTGAGAGACATGGTTTCCACGATGGCTTGATCGGAATATCTCTCGTAAGGGATCGGATGAATCCAAATCACCGAGCCAAGGGGATTGAGAATAAGAATTGAGAGACATACTCAAAAGAGCATGATTAGAATGAGGAGGATCCGAAGCCTCAATGAGCTCATAATAATCAATCTCGATCAGACTCAACAGCATCGAATTTTTGAAAGACTCGATCTGTTTAGACGAAGGGATGATCCATGGGTCATTAGACCAAGAGATCATATTGATCTGAATAGTTTTAGGTGGAGGAAGAGGAAAAATACCCATGAGGGCGGGATCTTTGAAGAGACTCGGTCCAATTCTCTCGTAGGGAACAGGGATCTTATCCACATACGGAACATTGTTCTCGAAAGAAGAAGTTAATAAGGACAATTGATCAACAGTAACAATATTTCCTTCATGCGGGAATTTCAGGACACGAAAGAGAGTGGATGGAATGCACAACATGGCGTGAGTCCAACTGCGACTGAGGAGAAGATTGTAATTGAGTTTGGCATCAACTATTTCTACCTCTAAATTGACTGTCTTCCCTTTCAAGGTAATCGATAAACTAGCGAGAACTCCCAAAGGTTTTGATTCTCTTCCATCAAATGCTTCTAAGGAATTTGGTAATGAAGTTAAGGCTGGAGAACCGATGCCTTTCTAGCAAGAAGATGACATGATGTATGTAGACGCACTTTCGTCCACAACCGCTCAATGGATATCGAGATCATTAATGACAACCTGTATAATGAGTGCAATCCAGCGCGGGAGTCGTGGAACAAAATTCTCTAAATCGAAAGAAAGAAGGCTAGTATTAGCAGGATCAATCTCTCCAATCGCAGATAACAAAGCTTTCCGTTGAGATGGACAACTCTCAAGTACTTCGAGAGCAGACATGGCAGATGGCACCTGAGCCAAATCTTCAAAAATACTATAATGTTGAGTGGCATAGGCATTAGGATTATAAGAAGACTTGCGGAGTACACCTTTGGAAGGTGGTCGTACAACGGATTTAGTACTGGGCCTTTCAATAAGAGGGCCAGAAGCAGGCAGAGGAGGAGGACCATCAGCAATTTCTTTCCCCGCTGCCTGACGCGATTTGGTATAATATTTCGATCGAGTGGCAATAGAAATGGATGCAGAACCATTCATCATGAACACCTGAGAGCCAAATGGGGCAGAGGACTGAGGTTTCTCTACCATCTGGGTCTGCTAAGATGGAAAAGGTTCTTTAAGAATAGTTGTAGTTCCCTGAGTTCCTTTGAGAAATCTACTAACTTTGGCCTATTGAGGACAATCCTTGGTGTCGTGCTCTTCATCACAAAGCAAACAAGGGTACTTCGGCTTGCATTGCGAACCATCATCAGCATGAGATTTGGATGAATCTGGTTTTGGGGTATCGGCTTTGGCCTTACCTTTACCCTTCTTTTTCCCCTTGGAAGTCTTGTCTGTCGGATTAGCCTGAACGGCATTGACTTCCGAGGTTTTACCAGGATTCGAAGTGGGCTGAGAAGCAACATCATTGGAAGGATTAGACTTTTTCTTCCCAGGATTTGAAGGAGAAGAATTTTTAGAATTCTGAGATACGGAACCAATAATACCATTGACGGATGGGGTCGTTGGTACTTTAGAAATTCTAGGTCGAGGGGCATCAAGCAAGATATCATACAATGTGCCAGACTGAGAGTACACAAGATTGAGGTAATAGGCATGAGCAATGTCTTGTTCCTCAGTTACACATGCCCCCATAGTAATGTATTTTGCAATCTGATTGACAAAGGAGGTAGTGAACCAATCAGCTAGAAGTTGATCAGGGATATCAAATTTGATCAAACGATGACGGCGTCTCCATTCATGAATATGATCTGAGATATGACTATCTCGGTCCTGTTTCAAGGATGTGAGGAGGTGTGTCCCAGCCTCATAATGAACTGGTAACTGAAAATGAGTAAGGAATGCGATGGCGAGAGAGTTGAAGTCTTGAAAAATGCCATGAGATAGCTCAATGTACCACTTTGCAGCGGCACCAGTAAGGGTCCATTGGAAAAGACAGAGTCGAATGGAATCATCAACCCAAGAGTTAGAGGAACACCACAAGTGGTAAGTCATGACATGTGCTTGGGGGTCTTCTCCGGACCTGCCCTAAAATTTAGGACAATCACCAGGAATTTTAGTCAGAAATGGAGGCCAATACGAGTTATGAAGAATTGGATCATTCATTAACTTCGACACATCAGACAGTTCAAACATAGCGAGGAATAGTAATTGAGGGTTAAAAGGCATTGGAAGTCTCTGGTAAGGACCCGTGTTAACATTCCACCCAACCTATGAGAAATTTTTCCCCCATATGTTTTGTCCTGGAGGATTCTGGCCATAGGGGTTATAAGCCTGATAGTTCTAGTGATACTAGGGTTGAGGACCAAGATACTGATTCTGAGCATATCGTTGAGGTCCTTGCTAAGAAACATAAGTATTTTTTTGTGGAATGTAAGCATGGCCTTGAGGTTGATTATACACCAACTGAGATGGATTTTAAGGGTAAAAAGTGAAACCTTGAGGCGCACTACATACTGGTTTATATTTACCTTGCAGGTAATAAGTGCCTTGGGGTTGAGCAGGTGGACCCTGCTGAGTAGGTTGAGTAGGTTGCTGAACAAGTGGACCTTGCTGAGTTAGATAAACATGCTGAATAGGTTGTGGAGTAGGTTGAATAGGTTGTTGAACAGGCTGAATCGGGTGCTGAGCTAGTTGAGCAAGCTGCCCCTGCAGAACATGTTGGCTTGGATATTGAGATCCAACAGGTTGCCCTTGTGGAAGAGGTTGGGTTGATGGAGGAAATGAATGAGGTTGACTCTGATGACCAGGTTGACCTGAAGTAGGACTGTAGGGTTGTCCTTGTTGCACAAAATTTTGGCTATACTATACATACGATTGCCACTTTTGTGCAATAGGTTTCCCCTATGGCCCTCCAGCAATATACGACGTTCCTAGTTGAAACTGACTTGAAGAAATGGTGTGTTGTCCTTTTTGGACCAAAGGTTTCCCTTGCGCACCGTAAGGTTGTCCCTGATGACCAAAGGATTACCCCCGATGAGCCAAAGGTTGTCCCTATAAGGGTTGTCCTTATAAGCCTGAGTGTTGCCCTTGTAGCAAAGGTCCTGAATGAGTGACGGTTTGATAAGGATCAATAGGAAACGAATAGACGTGGTTGCCGACAGCATCATAATGATGTGGAGGATTGACAGGCACTTGGGGTGGCCGAAAACCCTAAGAGTTATATTGTTGAACAGCCAACAAATACTCTTCAAAAATGAGGCCGCCGGGAATCATAGGGATAGTCGAGGTCATATTACAAGTAGACGGAGTTGTAGGAGATTGAGCATCCGGAGAAGGAGCATAACATCGGTGAATGTCCAGCATGTGCTCACCAAAATCATAGGTAGAAACCATAGGCGTAGTAGTAGCTGCACTAGCAGGTGCAGTCTTCGGAGCACAAGCTTGTGATCTGCTCGGACCCTGATTGATAGGCCACGTAGGATTAAGTATGATAGACCTACGAGTGTGAAAATAATCTGACGACTATGTCGTAACAACCGACGTATACAAAGCTACACATAAGGTAGGTCGGACTGGGACAGACGTAACAATAACGGACGAACTCGGTGTCGAATGTGACAGTCCGAACAAAGGGAGGACCGAACTCCTAGGAGGATTTGATGTACTGGATTGTGCTATGGATGCAACACCAGACATACTCTGACTCAAAGTCCAATAACTGGGTGGAAGTGACACCGATTGAGGAGAAGATTGAACAGAAAAATGCGCAAGATCTTCAAGAAAAAGTTGATATTCTCTGGTGGAAACAGGCATTCCTTCACTATCAACAGGACTCGAAGAATCCATATCTGATGAAGTTGTAATATTGTCAAAAAGATGACAAGGACTAGGGGGTATAGCCACAACTACAAATGGTGATCCCGAAGTAAGAAGAGGGAACTCTTCCTTGTCCCCAAAACCATACCATGCACCCAGAGGGGGCCAAATGAACTCAACTGGCTCTTAAGGAGGGGATCGAGTAGCAAGAGGTAAAATAGTCGGGAGAATAGATTCTGAAAACTCAACAGACCTAGTGGACTGAGGGGTTTCAAAAGAAACGTCGAGAAAAGAACTACCACTAGGAGGCAGTGAAGAAGACGAAGAAACTGGTGGTTATGCCACTATAACCATATTTTAAAATAGAAAAGGAAAAAGAGATAGCCAAAATAAAACTTCAAGACCAAGGCCTAAGGAAAACCAAAAACAAGCCAAGTAACAAACTCTTAACGGGCATGTAATCATGGGTAATTAATTTTATGATATTGAAACTGAACTTTGTTGTTTCATGTTTTAAGAGTCGAGAAATAGACAAAAGATGACTCTAGTCACATTCAATTTTAAACGAGCGTGAAAGCACAAGTGCTCGATGATCTCTTCTATTTTTAAAGAGTCACGAAAATATTGAAATGACTACTCTAGTAATCTAAGAAAGAGGGTGTACCAAGTTTCCGTGAATTTCCATATACACCTTGGTGATCAAATGAAAGATAAATGACCAAGGGCTTTCTGTACGTGTAGTTAGTCTTCACCAATGCTGTGTTCAGTGTATCACTCTTACAGGGCAGCAGACTTGGCTTCCTATGGGTAAAGGATTTTAGCCTATAGGGGTCTCCCTTTATATACTTGACAGTATGGGGAGCACAAGTCCGTACTAGCGCTGTCTAAAGCCAACATGCGAACGACAACTACTAGGTTTTAAGATGTCGGAACACATCTCTAGCCTAGACCACTAAAATATTTGTGTTAGGTTCCAATGTTTCCTTAGGTTAATTCAATTGATTTTATAGTTGATCTTGAATTATGTTTCAATTTCAAGGCCCTACCGAATGTCGATCTCAAATTTCCTAAATGCAAACTATATGCAAATGAACACCATTTTCCATTCAATGAATGCTAATTACGAGAAGGATAGAGATCTTTCAAACAATAGCAATCAAATGAAACCAAATGAAGAAATCTACTAATGCATCTAATTCAATCAAGAGAAAAATGAAAAAATTCTTTCCTAGTTAATCAATCACTAGTTATGCAAAATAAATTTCCTTTTTCATTCAAATGAAAGAATGCAATTTTTTTATTTTTCAATGAAAAGAAGCATTGAATGCACTAATCACATGAAGAAAAAAAAACAAGCAGTAGTTCGAGGATTGCAAATGTAGAGAGCTAATCTGAATAATTCAAAGAAATCAACACAAACACAAAAATGCACTCAAACTAATGGCACACTCTTCCAATCAAATAAATGATCCAAACAATCAATGTGATATATGCTTGGAGTAGCAAGAAGAAAAATCAAATGAAACCCGAAATGATCATTCAATCAAAGAAAACGCTCAAGGGGTCAAAAATAACTAAAGGAAATTGATCAAGAGATGTGACTCGCAAGAATAAAAAAGACTCAACTTTCAATCAAAAGGCTCAGTGAGCTAAGACACTTAGAAACCCTAAGGCCAAAAACTGCACTAATGAGTAAACAGATGTACAACTGAGAAGAATAAGTCTATGATAGTCAAAACAATCTCAACAAGACAATTGCAGATCAAAAAACCACCCCGAGGCAAGAACAACTGACCAAAAAACTCAAAAGAGTTGTTAAACCAAACCCTACAGGATTCGGCGTGACTGTAAGGCGGGAATCCATGCCAAATAGGGGTTGACGCTAGTGAAACACAAGCAACATACACCAATCGGCACGACTGTTCAATCAAAAAACATGCCAAGCTGGATATCTATGGGAGAATGGGAAATCTAATGACTAGAGGTCAATCTTGACACTCTGGAGCTAAACAAGATGACTCCAATCAAGAAATAATACCAGAAAAGATAGATAAAAAAGTAAACAATTGAAGTTGAATTGACAACGACAAAAATACAACTCACACTGATCCCCAGTGGAGTCGCCAATTTTTTATGGAAGTAAATCCTCTCCGCAGACAGAGACGATCCTTCTAGACCTAAAATGGGTCTAGTAATAAAATGACAAACCAGAGTGTAGGTTCCTAATTATTGAATGAAATAGGCAAGGTAGATCGACCTACTTGGAGTCCAAAGTTATCGTTGTGGCTATTGTAGTAGTGGCCTCTCGGTTCCTGTCTCGGCAAGTCATGATCCTTTCGCAGTGATACTTGGATACCTGCACAATATCAACAAGCAAGAGTAGTGAACGAAGCAACAATCTCATTCATAATTACTAACCAGTCAGGGAGGGCTAAGCATGTTGCATCAATAAGATACATCAACATGACATGGGAACCAAACAATAGTTATACATATTTATTAATAAAAGAAAGAGTTACAACCAATCCTTGACGTCGAGGCCTCCTTTAGCGGGGTTCAAATGATGCGCATCTCAATGACTATCAGGGAATTCAAACGGGGTAAAGGTAAAAGCCTAAGGTCTCTCAATGAGGGACTCTTCTGTTCTATCTTGAATAAAAATCTCTCCAACGTTTATGCTACAATATCTTCAGTTCAGCTAGCTTCATCAATGAAGGATGGCTATATTTATAGAGGGAAAGGAGGAGGTTGGGATCCCTACTATGGTGGTATGGAGGCCTTATCCTTTGGGAGGTTTCCCCAAAAGGTGGAAACAAGAGGCCAAAGGAGGAATGTTGTGGTTATTCAATCGAACCACTCCCTATGACTCATCCACGAGCTTGTTGTGATCGAAAATTCACCTCTATTTTTAAAAAACTTTCCATAAATAGATTGGCACAGGTGGCTAATTGAGACATAGTGCTAGCTGGCATAGGGGCCAGTGTTAATCTACCTCATCGGCGCGAGGGCATAATGGGCTACTAGTGCCAAGGAAAAAACAAGTGTTTCTGGTGGTCTTTTCAAGAAATGGTCAATAGAAGGAATGTTGTCCTCATGGCAAGGGATGCAATGGTTGTATTTGCATGGAATGACACTTTATTTTGATCATATAAATGAGCCTCCAATGTGCAGGATGGGGATTCCAGGGATAGTGACAAAATGTTGTGTAACACCATTGAAGTGAATACTTTCTATTGTCATTGTTTATCTTCTTATGCTTTACATGCATCCATTTATGTGTTCTAAATTTGAATGATGAACTAGGAATATTATTACAGGATTTGTTAAAAGCAACCTGTCTTTAACTAGTTATCATTTCTATGTTTTCTGTTGATTTCTAGAGTAGGGAACCCTTAATTTCTCCCTCTTTCGAATGACCTCTGTCTACTCCTTCCTTATCTGGATCAAAGAATCCTTGATTTCTCTCTATCCCGATCAAACCACTTCACCAATCGGCCTTTCAAGATCTTCAATGACTTTTCTATCTTACCCTGAAAATATTTGACTTTTTGACCTTGATCCTAGTCATGTCTGCTTGACATTTGACTCCTTAACCCAATGGACAAACCGATCTTTCACTATCCATCTCTTTAATTGATTTTTTCTCACCAAACTAAACCAAACCAAACCAATCTTCACATCATAAGTAGCCTAATATCATATAAAAAATCTTATAGAGAGAGCCCTCTCTGAACCCTAGGAAGGCTAGATCCTAGAGTTTAAAAGTAGGTCTATGGTTACCTCCAATATTCTTAGACTTTAAATCAATATCTCACAACTTAAGAATTATTAGAGTGATAACACCTAGTCACATCTTTATGTCTTTTGAATTTTAAAGGATTTTGACTGGAATACACATTATGACTTGGAAATTCAATGTTAACTTTGTAAACTAAAACTCCATATAATCATATCATTGGCCTTTGTTGAACTGTGTACAGTTGATCTTTGCTTCCTTTTGAACTAGGAAACATCAGTTAACCTAATGTTGAATGTGCAACCTGAATTACTCTTTTGATTTGTGGAGCTCCCTGCCCAATTTAAATCTATGAAGCGCTCAAGCCTCACTCTATCAACTTGTTTGCACCTTAACCAATAATATTTTGTGCATTTGAGATACCTCAAAAAATTCTTGGCAACAACCTAGTGAACTATGGTAGGATCCATCATGAATTGGATCAATCAGTTCACTGAAAAACATATGTTAGGTCATCTGTTGAGTAAGTACATCAATGACCCAATGATTTTCCTGTACAATATGGCATCTACTCGCTTTTCTCTACTACTTTCGACCTTCCTCCAGTTTGTGACTAGAGGCGTGGTCATGGTCTTGCAATCTTGCATACGAAACCTCTTTAGAATCTATGTAGTGTACTTCCCCTGCCCAAAGAATATTTCCCCATCATCCTTCCATACCTCTAGCCCAAGGAAATATTGAATAAGCCCTACGTCCTTCATCTCAAACTCTCTTGCAAGAACTACCTTGTAATCCTAAATTAAGTTTTCTACTCTATTTAAGAGAATATCGTCAACATATAGAACTAAAAAGAGAAGAAGCCCTCCAACCATGATGTAGTATATTTTGGCATATGCCTCACTCTTAATGGAACCCAATCCTTGGAGGTAGTTTTCAATATGATTCTACCAATCTCCCGATGCTTGCTTGAGCCCATTAAGAGCTCTCTTTGGAAAACATATATGAATGTATCTGTTGAACGTCACAAACCCCTATGGTTTCTCCATATAAATCTCTTCCTCAACCACCACGTTGAGGAATATTGTCTTCACATCTATTTGGTGGATCTTCCACCCCATCTAAGTTGTAAGTTCTGAAATCATCCTAATGGATGAATAATGAGTGACTAGGGAAAACATCTCATCATATTCAATGCCCTCAACCTGGCATAAGAAGCCCTTGGATAGAAACCTAGCCTTTTACTTCTCCACCCTCCCATATTCTCCATGGTTCACCTTGTACATCCAGTGAGATCCTACCACTGATTTTCCCTCTCAGTGTGGCACTATCCCTTAGAAATTTTTCTTCATTATGGAGGAATATTCCTCTACCATGGCATCCCGCCAAACCTCTTGAGAGGTTGCCTTCTTAAAACAAGAAGGATTTGAGTCTAAAAAATCATTTTTCTATTCCATGTACCCGGTGTACCACTTTGGCTGGTTTCTCTACCTGAATGTAGAGCTGGGAGATTCAACTCACTCCTGGGCCTCTTGAACCAACTTTTCGGCCTACTTGACTCTCTTACTCCCTATGCAGTGAGTCACTGACTAATTAGCTTCCTCCACTTGTCTCAGTCTCTCTTCCTTACACTACTAAATTTGGGGGAAATTCCAACACTTGGTTCTGACTCTTTTGACCAAATGTTGGAAATTTCCCCAAATTTTTTCAATCCCGCCTGAAACCATCACTATACTGACATTTATAGAAAAGTGTCGCAATACTGACACTTATACAAAGTGTCACAATTGCAACGTTTGGAGGAAGACGTCGCAATTGCGACACTATGCCCCAAAGCGTCACTATTGCGACGGCTGCCTCCAAACGTCGCAAGTGCGACACAATGTCTAAGTGTCGCAATTGCGACGTTTGGAGGCATCCATCGCAATAGCGAGGATTTTTCCGCCGTCGATATAACAACACTTATATGTGTTAGTATGAATTCTTTGTCGAAGCGTACGAAAAAGAACCACTTTAGCTACGCATAACTAATAGCCCTAACAACAATAATGGCTGCAAAACATCTTCAGATCTGCAATTAGTAGTTAAAGTGCTGCAACAAACAGATCTATAAATGGAAAGACATTAAGCAGTAAAGTAAAGAGTTTGCTCCATGCATCCAACAGACAAGACAAGAACACGATTTTTGAATGAATTTTTATATTACAGGGCACCCGGGAGGAAACAAGAAGGTGTATCCAGATCTCCTCAATGGGATGGGTTCTTTGTAGTCCTCAGCACTTCAGATCTAAGCTTTCTCTCTCTTGTAGATGTAGAAAACCCAATGTAAAAGGTAGAGCTCAATGGGAGCAAAATGGCAGAAAAATGAGACCAAGTGTATAGATCCAGAGTGATCTAGTATGCAACAAAAGGTGAAGAATGATGGGGAAAACCCTCCTATTTATAACAAAATACTGGGTCCTTCTAGATCTTGGTGCATGATTAAAATAATGTTAATCACATCTAGATCCACCTCTATGGAATATTTTATTATTATTTGTTGGAGGGAAAGGGTGTTTGACTTGGGTCAAATCCCTCGATTAGTGAAAAATAAATAAATAAATGATTTATTTATCTTTTTAAGGAAGTGGTTGGGATATAATCAAATAAATAATGATTTATTTGATTAATGGTGGTTGATTTGGTCATATTTAACAAGGAATATTATTTAAATACTTATTCCTAGAAAATAATAAGATAACTATGGGTTTATCTCATTAATTTCTTTGTTTTTGGGTTAAACATGACTGGGAATAATAATTAAATTATGGTTTAATTAATTATTCCTTTTGGGGTTTCCTAATTAACATAGTGAAAGAAGTTTTACTTGGGGTAAAACTGGTCTTACATGGTGTACTTGGGTCCATCTAATGATGAAGAGTTAGATGACCAAAAAATGGTGTAACAAATTGCCCCCCAGCGTGCGAGTGTCAGGAGCAAATCGTATGACCAAAGTACGTTGTAAGAAAACAATCACTAGACAACAAAAGGGTATGTCAGAGAGAGAAATATGAGGTAGATAGTGTGCTGAAGGACTAGACCCGGAGGAGCCTAGACTACAGTGCAACAAGTTCGTTATGAGAGGGCACCGTGTCGAAGGTGGCGAGGCATCATGCCCGCCGTGACAAAGTACAAAAGAATAGTGTGTCCAGTAAACAAGGGACCGAACCATAGAGGACAGCTGGCATAATCAAGGGCCAGATAAAAATACAATGAAGAGTCTCACATACATGCTGTGCCTGGGATAACAGCCAGGACTAGTACAATAATATCTGAGTACATGAGATAAACACAACCCAAATGCCCCCTGTAAATGGGGAAGGGCTCACAAAATCTGACTGATACATGCAAATCGAAGAGGTGCTGCAAGTGGCTAAGGCCAACATCATCAAAATCTGGAGCTGCATCGAAGGCTGCAAAGAAGAGGTCATCCGGCATGTGGGGCCACCTCACAGGCTACCCCTCATGAGGGTCGAGACATCTCACACACGCCCGGACCTATCAAGAGTCATTGGGTCACCGGATCGGGTTCAAAGATACGACTTTTGACCAGCTGAAAGGAGCTGGAGAAGCAACCAAGTCAAAGGGAAGTGAGAAATCCCCCTGCCTGATCCGAGGCACCAAACAAAAGTGGAAGCTGGAACCAAGGTACACCGCCCTCTAGACCTTGCTTCTGGAATAAATGTGCTGAGGTCGACAGAAGGAGGTCTGCCGTAGGTGAGGCAATGAGAGAACCTCAACTAAGGCACGAGAGAAGAGCAATAGAGCGACGGACAGACTGACACTAATGATGAGGGTGGAAATGGGAAGGATGGAGTGGCGAATGGGCAACTTCCCTTGTTAGAGCATAAAGGGCATGAATTACATGGCAGCGACTGACACAATATCGAAGGGGACAGGGGACAGTGGGACTGAAGGTCATGAGATGCGACACAAGAGAGGAACCAAGCAAAAAAGAATGGAGGGCTATAGTAGGGTGTAAAAGGATGCAGGATAGACTCCATGAATGCAATGATGACTCAACTCGGATGCTCTAAGCAAGGGGGACTAGATAATGCTGCCACACAGTAAAGGCCCCAATGGGGGGTCATAGAAACATGAGTACAAGGTGGGCACTCATGACGAAAATCGACACGAACATGGACAAGTAAGGGGGCGATATGGTGCCCCCAGTACAAGTGTCGTAAGCGAGGAAATTCGATTTTGAATGGAAGTGAGGTAACTGCATGTTGGACGAAGATGGGTCCTGGTGCAGTAGAAAAAATGAAACAACAGATGCTGGCTATCTAAAAGAAAAATAAAACATGCATTTCCGAGGGGAAATGCTAAGGGTAATATTTCTCAAGATAGAGTGCATTGCGAGGGTTAGGAAGGGGATGGCCTTCGAAATCCTCTAAGAGGTATGCCCCCTTTCCAAGGTCCTTACTAATGATGTAAGGTCCTAGCCATAATGATTCAAACTTCCCATGACCCAGGACATCATGGGCCTGGTCATAGACGAGAACAAGGTCGCCTTCGTGAAAAGTGCGAGGCTGGACTTTTCGGTCATACTGAGCTTTGGTGCGTTTTTTGGCCGCTTCCATGGTTTGTAATGCAATACGGCGGTCTTCGGAGGCACGCTCAAGCATGATAAGTCGTTGTTCTAGCGGTTGGGTATCAGGGAGAAGTTCAACGGCTAGTTTCAGAGAAGGAATTTCACACTCGATCGGTAAAACTGCCTCCTCTCCAAAGACGAGGTGGAAAGGGGTGAACCCGGTGGCGGTTTTGACAGAGGTTCGATAGGCCCATAAGGCAGGAAAGAGCATGAGATGCCAGTTGGTTTTGTGCTTATTCACTGTTCGTTGAAGCATAGTCTTGAGGGTTTTGTTGACTGCTTCAACTTGGCCATTACCTTGGGGGTAATAAGAGGAGGAATATTGGTGCTCAAAACCCAACAGTGAGGATAGCTCACCCCATATCTCATCTTCAAAATGTCGGCCATGATCAGAGACCATTTGCTTGGGAACCCCGAAGCGAGCTATAACATGGTTAAAGAAAAAGAGGGCCGCGGTAGCTGCCGTGTTGTTGAACGTTGGCATGGCCTCGGCCCATTTGGTGAAATAGTCGACCGCCACGATGATATACTTGTGACTACCAGAGGATGGCGGGCGACACTCCATAAAGTCGATGGCCCATTTACAAAAGGGACCAGTGGAAACGACCGGATGGAGGGGAGCTGGTGGAGCTCTCGCCTTTGGGGCGAAATGTTGGCAGTTGGGACAGTGTTTGACTACCTCAATGCAATCACTGAAGAGGGAAGGCCAAAAATACCCGGCGCGCATTATTTTTTGGGCAGTAGCAAGACCGGAGAGGTGGCCACCGCAAGCGCCGCTATGGTAGGCATTAAGGACCTGCTCGGCTTCAGCGTGTGTGAGGCAACGACGAAGGACCGTATCAACCCCGCGACGATAGAGGTCGTCACCAATAAGGAGGTATCGGGGGGCTTGGTGTCGGATACGTCGACGAGCCTCACGGTCAAGGTGGAGAATGAACTTTTGGGTTCGTAAATAAGTAAGAATATCGCCATACCACGGGTCATCGGAAGTAATGGTAAACAGGTGTTCATCAGGAAAATCGTCATTAATGGGAGGGTCTTGCGATCCGGTAGGTAATTCAGAAATAAGCTCTGCGAGGGCTAAGCCTTTCTTACTTTTTGGGGTGACAAATTCAAGGTCGAATTCCTGAAGGATAACGACCCAACGGGCGTACTTCCCAGTAAGTATACGACGACTCAG
Source organism: Pinus albicaulis (assembly GCA_034641835.2). Lineage (NCBI taxonomy): Eukaryota > Viridiplantae > Streptophyta > Pinopsida > Pinales > Pinaceae > Pinus > Pinus albicaulis. The sequence continues at coordinate 807,790,849 of CM076583.1, read as the reverse complement.
TAGGAAGGCCATGGGGTTGGAATTTGTCACAACCTTGGTGGAGCGCAGGAGGATATAATGACGAAGTTTTTGGACTGAGAACACGACAGCCAGCGCTAATTTCTCGTCATAGGAGTATGAGACAGGGGGTCCCACAAGGTTCTTACTGACATAGTAGATCACATGCTCGATGCCATGGTCATCCTCTTGGATAAGGACTCCAGCGACCGAATAGGTGGAAGCGGAGATATATAGGATGAAGTCCCGATTAAAGTCCGGAGGGCGAATTAAGGGAGCAAATGTGAGAGCTTGTTTGAGGGCATCGAAAGACTCGTGAGCATGGGTATCCCAAACAAAGGGGATATGGGAGCGTAGGAGTCTAAGGAACCCGTGCGCAGTGGTGGCGTAGTCAGGGACGAACCGACGAAGGAAATTAGCTTTGCTTTGGAGGCTTTGGAGCTGGCGGAGGGTACGCGGGATGGGGAGTTCAAGAATGGCTTGAACTTTCAAAGGGTCAAGAGTGATACCGTCCTTAAACACGATGAAGCCTAGGAGGCGGCCGGCAGGAACGCAAAAGACGCATTTCAACGGGTTAAGTCGGATATTATACTTGCGACATCGGAGAAAAATGGTGCGCAAATCGTGTATGTGTTGCGCCCGATGCTTAGAACGTGCCGCGAGGTCGTCTAAGTAGGCAAGGATAATATGAGCTAAGTCATGGAAGCAATAAGACATGGCCCGTTGAAAGGTGGCGCCGGCGTTTTTTAGGCCGAAAGGCATGACCCGGTAAGCGAAAGTTCCCCACGGACTAATGAACGCAGTTTTTAATTGATCAGCAGGACGGATAGCAATTTGGTTGTATCCGGAGAAACCATCCATGAAGGACAGGGTCTCATGCCCCGCACACTCGTCAATGATTTGGTCGATGAACGGTGTGGGGAAGTTGTCTTTGGGACAAGCTTTGTTCAGGTCGCGAAAGTCCGTGCAGACACGAATGGTGCCTTGTTTCTTGAGAACAAGAATGGGGTTAGAAACCCAAGTGGTGTATTCGATGGGGTAAATGAAACCAGCCTGCTTGAGCTTATCGATTTCGGCTTTAATAGCGTCACGTCGGGAAGGATGAATGGGTCTCATCTTTTGGCGGACTAGTTTGGCGTCAGGCCAGGTGTTGATATGATGCTCGACAATGGCAGGATCGAGTCCGGGCATTTCAGAATAGGACCAGGCGAAGACATCGCGGAATTCTTTGAAAAGCTTGGTGTAAGTTTCAATTTCTTCCGGGGTGCATTGGGCACCCAATGTGATGTATTCTTTGATTCCTGGTTTGACCGAAATGTCAATTTTGATGGTAGACGAGATATTGGCCATGTTTCCTTCTTCGAAAGCATCAGGTGCAGGAATGGGGTTTTTGAACCAATCGACTGCATGGGGGATGAAGTCTTTGGTTTCCACAGCGTATTGGTCATGGGACTGCTGTGGGAGGAAATATGCGCGATGGTGCATATCATCCTAGGGAAAGTCGGCGTTGGTCATGGCTTCCATGATGTCTTCATCAGATTGGAAGATGGGAAGACTGGAGGAAGATGGGACATCCGAGGGAGTAGTGGTGGGGGACGGTTCATCATGAGGAGAAGGGCTCAGATGGGCGATATCAACGGATCCAAGGTTGGCTGAGAAGCTGAGGGGATCGGTAGGTTGAGTGGCTGGTGAATTAGCTCTCAAGGATGATGACAGGTACAAAAGGGGGACTGAGGGCTCCGTTGGCTTAAAAGCGGGAGGCGGAATGTGAATGTCCTCTGGTCCGATCGAAGCGGCCTTGAATTGGCGGTACATGTCGAAGGAGGAACGGTACTCGTCAAGGCGGGGACAGAGGTGGGTGTAATGGCCGTGAAAATCGCACAAGGCACAAGGGTGGTTTGTGCGCAAGTGTTTGAGTTTTGGGAGGGAGTTGGGGATAGTGACATGGACTTCTGGGAGATCAGAGTCGGGGAATGTCTCGTTGACCAGAAGCTTGAGGTGGGGCAATTCAGGACACATGTGAGTGGCATGACCGACGATATCACACAAAGCGCATCGAATGGCGGGCTTTGGTGGGCGTGGGAGGGTAAGGGATGTCGGGGGGGCCGGATCTGGATGGGTTGCCCCCTTTCGGGCTTTGCCTTTCTTCCCGGGAGCCGTCACAACAGGAGAAGGGTCCTGTGGAGGTGTTGGGGGCACAGTGGCTATGGAGGAAGCGAGGGGGACCAGTTGAACCGGTGTCAAAGCCATATAAGGTTTGGGGTGACCAGGGGGGGTGGCGGCTGGGGGGTCAAGGTACCAGACCGGAATGCCTAAGGTCAAGTTAGGGAGAGAGAGGGTGGCCATGACGGGGACAGAAGATACTCCAGGAGGGGGAGCCAAGAAGGGGATCTGTCCAGCAGGGTAATGACCAGGAGGTACGGCTCCGAGATGGGCAAGGCCAGGGGGAACCGAGACGGGAGGAGGAAGAGGTTCGGGGATACCAGCTGTGGGGGGAGGGCCAGAAGGAGAAGGTCCGGCTGGCTGAGATGAATGGCTAGAAGCGGGTCGCGGAGGGCGGGGAGGAGGTTGCGGACTAGCCGAGGCAGGCTGCTTACGGGTGGCCTGAGACGATTGCATCATGCAAACATTTGACAAGCTGGGATCGGTAACAGGAGGGGGAGGAAGGCGAGGAAAAGTACCCAGCAGGGTAGAATCTTTATAGACGCCGGGGGAGACACTGGTCAAGGAATCGACGGTTTGCTTGTTGGCTACGGAAGAGATTTTCGTCTCGGAGGGGGTCGGAGACGGCGGCTCATGATAAGATAGCCGGTCAATGGTGACTATCTTCTCATTATGTGGAAAAGACATCTTGCGGAAGACCGCGGAGGGGACAGCAGACATGGCATAGGTGTAGCTTCGCCCCAATAGAATGTTGTAGTCTAAAGGGGCGTCAATGATTTCGACATCAACGCAAACGGTCTTACCGGCGAGAGTGATGGGACAGTTATGGAACAGGCCAATAGGCTGGGAGGCATGACCGTCCCACGCTCGAAGGGTGATCGTGGAAGGGGCCAGCTCAGGGGATCCGAGTTACTTCCAAACCGAAGCGGACATCACACAGGTGGATGCTCCCTCATCAATTATACACCGGGATACCGTGGCATTCCGGATTTTGACAGGGAGTTGGAAAGCAATGGAAGGAGGAAGAGGGGGATGGTCCGATTGGGTGGCGTCAAAAACAATCATTTGGTTGTCAGCAGGAGCGACGGAAGGGGAAGGATCGGAGCGCATCATAAGGATCTGGTAATCAGAGGAACCAGAAATTCGACGGGGGGAGGGGCGGTCGTCGCAAGCTGGTAGCCATGAACTTCGGTGAGGGGCAAGCCTGAACGTACCGGGCCGTGCCACATTAGGGAGGAGCGGAGGGGGGCGGCGGTCCGCGCAATGGCCGAGACCCCGTCCGTCGCATCCGGCAAGAGAGGGCACCGTGAGTGTAGTGATCAGAACACCGCAACGCGACCGTGCTTGCTTGTGCGAAGCCGCCCCGTCCGGGCCGGGCGAATGCCCTCGAGGTCAAGCGTTGCTAGTGTTGGGGTGTCCCACTGCACCGACCCCGCGTCAGGCGATGGGTTCTCGGTTAAGCCTCCGCCTTCTTCTTGGCGTCAGGGCGGGGATTGCATCCACCGTCGCGCGTGGGGGCCCCCCCCCTGCCTCCGGGAGGGTGTTGTGGGCGGGCCGCGCGGTGGTGAGGAGGCAAGGGAGGCGGAAGCGCATATGCTGGAGGAGTTGGCGCACCAGGCTGCGGATAAAAGTAAGGGTTGGGTTGGGCAGCATTGAGGTAAGCAAGAGGTTGGGCAAAAGGAGGAGGCATGCCGTATCCTGGATACATGTTGCCGGGAGGGGGCAGAGTGCTAGAGGTGCTGGCCCCCCCCTGAGGAAGGCCATGGCTCATAGGAGGGTGAGCAGAGAGGTGGGAAAGAGATCCAACAATACCGTCGGCGGAATGAGATGCCCCCGGGGCGTTAGCGCCACCGGGCCTGGGGATGTCAGGAAGAACGGTATAAACATAACCAGATTGAGCGTAGATCATGTCATATTTTAAAGCTATTTGGAGGGCGGCTTCTTCAGATTGAGGAAAGTGAGAGGCGACATCTTTGCCGATGGGAGATGGGAGGGTGCGAAGGAACCAGTCCATGTAAACCCGATCTTCAAAGGGAGGGGCTCGACATAAGCTCCGTCTTCGTCGCCATTCCTGAACATGGGCCGAAAGGCGTGTGGAAGAGGATTGCTTAAATGAAGTCAAGAGCTCCGTACCAGTGTCGTATCGGAGAGGGAGCTGGAAGTACGACAAGAAGGCTTGGGCAAGAGTCTCGAACGTGGTATGGGAGGAAGTGGCCTGTTCGACATACCATTTAGAAGCTTCTCCGGTAAGCGTGCGTTGGAACAAACGAAGACGGATGGAGTCATCGGTAATGGAGTTGGAGGAACACCACATGTGGAAAGACCGGACGTGATTGGTTGGGTCTTCGCCATTAAGGCCCTCGAACTTAGGGATATCGGAGGGTAACTTGGTAGGCATAGTGGGCCAGGTAGTATTATGGTGAATGGGGTCGTTAATCAACCGATGGAAATCGGGGAGGCTGAGGCCTGCAATGTACGGCAGCACAGGGGTGGCCGGAGTAGTGGTTGTGACGGTTCCGCTAGAAGTAGGGCTGCACGACGGGAGAACCGCGCATTAGGCCCCGATCCGATACGGTGAAGGTAAAAGAGTTTGGAGGGGAGAACCCAAGGAAGGGGATCCGATGAATCGGTGGAGAGGAGTCGAGTGCGACCGCGTGGATCGGCCGACGACGACGCAAGTGAAAGGTGTCGATCAACCGAAACTGAGGATGAAGGCCAAGAAGTCTCCGGAAAGGCGCCTTGGGGGCGCAATGATGACAGGAAGAAGGAAACCGACAAGGGCAGAAAGGGACAGAATCAAGAAGGTCAAGGGCAGATAAGGTGCAGTGACGATTGATTTTAGAGTCTTTGCCAGGCGGTGTAAACCAGGCGCTTCTTCACTTAGGGTCAGTGTGTGGTGTGCGTTAATTTTAATTTTTTAAACCCTTTCCGTTGTTGAGAGCAAAAAAGTGTGCAACGTAGCTGAAAATAAACCTACAGAGAACAGAATAAAAATGCTGAAATAACAGAAAAATAACAGCTACATATGCATCTATCAAACCCAAGAAAGTGGGTCTCTCAAAACTATGCTGAAAAGAAAGGGAAAAACTATGGACACACACACAAACGAAGCTCAACAGATCTAGGGTCAAAGGGGACAGAGATCCGGAGGATAAAGCTGCAGATAAGGGGTGCAGATCACAGCCAAGAGACAGGGGCAAGGTGGCTGGAAAAAAGGGAAATCAGCAAAAAGCCGGGAGGGGCAAGGCAGAGGCCTTTAGGGGAGGTCCCAACAAAACGACAAGAGGTGATTTGAAAGGAAAAGAGGCTGATTTCGATGGATCTGGAAGTGAGGTCACAGATCTAGAAAAAGAAAGGGCTGAAGCTCTGAAACCGACGGCTGAAACAGCTGAAACTCTTCCACAAAAGTGGAGGGTACTAAAGCCCTAAGGGGCTGGGTTCCCACTTAGATGAGTAAAAACGTATCGCATTCGTCAAGGGCCGAGACAGGCCGGAAACCCCGCAGGCCGGCAGCAGTAACCCATTGAATTGCGAAAATGCCGGAAAAAGGCGTCGCAGTGTTCGACCCCATCTCGAGTTGGAAGCCCAGTGAAAATGCAGTTGCAAAGGTGCGTCTGTGTTCGTTGTGTTTTGGGGCTGTGTTGGTGCGACCCCCGTTCGGCCGTCAAGCCGGCGATTTTCTGAAAAATTGCCGTCTCAGGTGCGGCTGGTGTCGCTTACCTGCGCAATAGGGCCAGAAACACACGGAAGTTAGAAATTTTAGGTTTTTAGGGTTTTATGTGAGAAAAATGACATGAAGAGAGAAAAACTAAGCAGCTAAAAAAGAAGCCCTAGGGCCTGAAGTAGCTGGATATGCAGGAATATGAAAAACGACAGCGGTCGTAATTTAAAACCCGTGTGGAGTCGCCATTTGTTAGTATGAATTTTTCGTCGAAGCGTACGAAAAAGAACCACTTTAGCTACGCATAACTAATAGCCCTAACAACAATAATGGCTGCAAAACATCTTCAGATCTGCAATTAGTAGTTAAAGTGCTGCAACAAACATATCTATAAATGGAAAGACATTAAGCAGTAAAGTAAAGAATTTGCTCCATGCATCCAACAGACAAGACAAGAACACGATTTTTGAATGAATTTTTATATTACAGGGCACCTGGGAGGAAACAAGAAGGTGTATCCAGATCTCCTCAATGGGATGGGTTCTTTGCAGTCCTCAGCACTTCAGATCTAAGCTTTCTCTCTCTTGTAGATGTAGAAAACCCAATGCAGAAAGTAGAGCTCAATGGGAGCAAAATGGTAGAAATGAGACCAAGTGTATAGATCCAGAGTGATCTAATAGGCAACAAAAGGTGAAGAATGATGGGGAAAACTCTCCTATTTATAACAAAATATTGGGTCATTCTAGATCTTGGTGCATGATTAAAATAATGTTAATCAAATCTAGATCCACCTCTACGGAATATTTTATTATTATTTGTTTGAGGGAAAGGGTGTTTGACTTGGGTCAAATCCCTTGATTAGTGAAGAATAAATAAATAAATGATTTATTTATCTTTTTAAGGAAGTGGTTGGGATATAATCAAATAAATAATGATTTATTTGATTAATGGTGGTTGATTTGGTCATCTTTAACAAGGAATATTATTTAAATAATTATTCCTAGGAAATAATAAGATAACTATGGGTTTATCTCATTAATTTCTTTGTTTTTGGGTTAAACATGACTGGGAATAATAATTAAATTATGGTTTAATTAATTATTCCTTTTGGGGTTTCCTAATTAACATAGTGAAAGCAGTTTTACTTGGGGTAAAACTGGTATTACATGGTGTACTTGGGTCCATCTAATGATGAAGAGTTAGATGACCAAAAAATGGTGTAACAATATGCGCGCTACATAAAAATGATTTTATTAAAAATACAAAACTTATATCCATCACAATAGCTACATTAGTGTCTGATATCACGTGCGCATTCGCCCTCTGCTCTTTCAGAACAGCATTCACCCTCAGCATTCACCCCTCAGCTCTTGTAGAACAGAATTTTCCCTCAGCATTCACCCTCAGCTCTTGCAGAACAGCATTCACGCTCAACATTCGCCCTCAGCTCTTGCAGAACATCATTCGCCCTCAGCATTCGCCCTGAGCTCTTGCAGAACAACATTCGCCCTCAGCATTCGCCCTGAGCTCTTGCAGGATAACATTCACCCTCAGCATTTTCCCTAAGCTCTTGCAATGTGCGCACCGCCCTCGCATTCGGTACCTCGGCTCACCCCCGTCCCGTGCAGAAAGATTCACCCTCAGCTCTTGAAAAATGGTAAGTTCTTACTGCAGGTCCTTCCTCCTATAGTAGGGTTAACTCTATTTGGGTTTTTTTGGTCAATTCCATTGGATTGTGTTAGGCTGTAGGGTTCTCTCTAGATGTCAAGAATCAAGATTCAATACCCTCTATTATCTTCATCACCCAATACAAGATTTAAATTTTTTCCCAAAGAAACGCTTATTAATTTGGCAGCCATTATTTCTCCCTGCTTTAAAAACCCTACATTTAAATGAAAACAAGAATTGCATTTCAACTACAAAAATATATTAGTGTTCACCTCTCGTGAAAGCGTAATAGCATTTTCCCCATTCGCCCTCATGTTGTAGAATAGCATGACCTCGCATTCGCTTCTCGCCCTCTTCGTTAACAACATTCACCCTCCCCATTCGCTCGCGTTCGCTCGCCTTCTTACACGCATTCGCCCTCAGCTCTTGCAAAATGGTAAGTTCTTACTGCAGGCCCTTTCTCCTATAGTAGGGTTGACTCTATTTGGGTTTTTGGTCAATTCCATTGGATTGTGTTAGGCTGTAGGGTTCTCTCTAGATGTCAAGAATCAAGATTCAATACCCTCTATTATCTTCATCACCCAATACAAGATTTAAATTTTTCCAAAAGAAACGCTTATTAATTTGGCAGCCATTATTTCTCCCTGCTTTAAAAACCCTACATTTAAATGAAAACAAGCATTGCATTTCAACTACAAAAATCCATTAGTGTTCAAATGTACATGTGTGCATCACTTGTGTAGGGTATTCCTTTTCCACTTTCACATTATCCAAGAATGTGTGCAGTATAGTTCATATTTTTTTTTATTTAGATTATCTTGAAAAAGGAAAGGTAAATTATTTCCCATGGAAAAAGAAGGTTCTCCCTTTTTACTACTGGAAATGGTACAACAAAGTTCCATTTCGACCCGAAACTCCTATGAAACAGGAACCAAATAAAGGCCATGTCATCAATGGAAATCATTTGGCTTTGAAAATGGCCATTGCACCGTGTTGTTTCTTATATTACATCACGATAGTTTCTTTGGTCATTTCTTGTTTCTTGAGATGAAAAACAACCAAAGAAATCGTGAAGATCCTTTCAAGAAATAAATGACCATTTCTCAATCATATCTCAACTATTTTTTTATTTTATTCAGTGGTTGCTTACTTTGAGAGAAATTTGACACTTTTATAAGGAATATAACATAAAAACACAAAATGGGAAGGAATTGATGAGGTAGATGTCCTTTAGTTGTTGTCAATTAAGAATTGATAATACACGATGCATGTTTTGTACTACAAACTAGATTCCTTCCTAGAGTTAGGACACAGAGTATTGAATCAAAGTTGTAGTTTCTAACTTCTTGTATTGGTTCATCAATCTTGAAATTAAGACATTGCATGTCTTCATTGCTTCATGTTTGAATAATTTGCATCATATCGTACAATAGGAAATTAGGAATTATGATTATTATTACTTTATGGATCTATTAAGTTACTTTTAAGTTTGCATGGTTTAGTGTGAAATTATTCAAGTGTGCCCCTAGGCCCAGGTGAAGGAATGCCAAGGACTAAGAACTCTATTTTTTAAATGGTATTGTTTATTATACCCAAAAACCCCTCAACATCACTTCTTATTAGTTCTAATTAACAATAGTGTTGTAAACAATTTGAGAATTGATATAGCAAAATATCGCACTTCTCAAGATAAATTCCTAAAGCTAAAGTGTGATACCATGTGTAATTCAATAACCCCATTGTCACCTCACCAACCTCTTTTCACTTCAGGCTAGCTCTCCTCCAACTCAAGGGGGGTTCTCCCTAGTAGATGTTAGGGATCTAAAGGCCCAACCAAACCAAGTCAAGAGCCCCCTAACTCTCTATGTTTATTACTATCAATCAAAATATTGAACAATAGGGTCAGACATGCATCCTGAAGATAAAATTGCCAGGGTATTTTTGGGTAATTTCAAAGGGAAAGTCCCCAAACACATATAATCAAGGAATTATAACGTGATTTCAAACATTAAATATCAACAAAATTGTTTAAAGGATATTGAAAGGAAAAAGGTGATGGAAGATAGAAAGTGCCTTACTTAAATGCTCTAAGGATTTTTCATTAGTTGCTCCAAAAGCTTCACTTCAAGGCCCTTCAAGATCGTCTCCAACAATGCTATACCATCAGCTTCAACAATGTTGCTCCAAAAATGTCCTCAAGGTCTTCACAACAAGTTTACTAGAAGTTGCTCCAACAATATATTCAACAAGGTCTTCATTGTCAACTCGTCTCTTGTTTGGGTGCCTTAATGTGCAATGACATGTTTCCAGGACTGAATTCAATGCAAGGCATATTTGAAACTCTAACTTTGTCTTCCGGTGTCTTATTAGAAATTATTTTAGTTTTCATTTTGTGTTTTCAAGTTAGATATTGTTTTCAAGTTTTTACATTTATAATTTTATTGCAATGTGGCAGACTGATCAGAGCAGTGCAGGAACAACCCCGAGACAGGATGATCGCGGAAAGAGGCCAGCGGAAGAACATGTAAAGTGCCAGCATTGCTCTATCTTTACGTATTTTAGTTATTTACATAATTGAAATAATATTAATTTTGTTCAAATATGCAGACACCTAGCCATGGTACGCCTGATGATTCCCTCTTTGAGGAAGAGCTTTCTTCATCCCTATCTCCAGTGTTCTTGTTGCAAAAAAAGGCACGAGATGTAAGGTCGGAATTTAATACTTTGATAGACGCGCCTCAAACACCTAAAACAGAAGAGAGGATACAACATCTTATGAGGCAGCTAGAAAGATATCAGGTAATAATAAAAAGTCAAAAGGATATTTTTTTTGTTCTGCATGAGATGAATTGTGATAGTTTGATTTTTATTTTTACATTGACTAAACTAACAAAAAGTTCTTTTGTATGTAGCATTTTCTGGCACTTGTTGAACCCAGTGTTGGTGGTAGTGGGACACAAGGGCAAGAGATTGCCCAAAAACCCTCTCGTACACCTTCTACTCCTTTAGGTGCCAGCCAAGAAACACACCCTGCCCAAGCAGACACCCAGCCAACCGCTGAACGTGTTGGCAATGATGAGGTTGATATGGCCAACTACATTATTGCGTTTCCTGGAGCTACACGTGTCAGCTCCACAGGGACCATTAATGGCACATTGTTGGTGAACGATGAAGGTGTCCCTATAAAGCATGTACAACTCCCAGGTAAATTTTAATATTTTAATTATTTCATGTACTTTATCTAAAACATATTTATCATGATTTTTATTTTTAAATTAATGATAATATCTTCTTCTTTTTTTGGTTTTATTCTGTGTAGGAAACAATGAGTTCTACAAGATTCTGGAGAGCCATGCGTTGGTAATTTTTGGCCCAACCATACGTACAGGGTGGAATTCCCAGAATTCCAACCTGAAAAAAGAACTTCTAGATTATCTAGAAGCCCTTTTTGGGGTCGGCACATTTGACAGAACAGCAGTGGCTCAGGTAGCCGGCAAATATTTGAAATATACCAGGGACACCTATGGGACGCAATTGAAATTTAACCCTAGATATGAGCGTCCTCTCTTAGTTTCAGAGAGTGAGTGGAGAGCACTCATCCATGATGGACAAGAGAAAAGGGACAAGAAATAAGGAAAAATGCTAACTGGACCGGTAAGGTAAATTACAACTTTAATTCAATAACTTTAATTTTCTCTATGTCTAAAATAAAAGTGTGCTACATCATATCTGACTTCAAAATTTTGATAATAGGTTGTCAGAAACCTTGAAGGCAACCAAAGCTAGGATTGAAAAAAAAGGCCATCATAAGCTAGGCTAGGGCGGCTAGTTGAAATTAGCCGCAAGAATTATAAGTAGCTAAACATCTTATAATTAACTTTATCGCTTTCCAACATTTTTGTAATCCCATCAAATAACATTAAAAATACACAATCATATGTAATGTATGGTGATGACTTCGGAACAGAAACTACAGAGGAAGATAAAAATATCGCTTTCCATTTCAGCTATCAAGCCATAGTTGAACGTCGCAGAAGCTTGGGGCAGGTCCCAAGATCCAGAATGCCTGATAAGGTAAAACATTAACCTTTCAATATGTTTGTTTTCATCCATAAATTTAATGTCTAACAACTTTGTTTAAATCAGGGGAGAAGCACTACCGACGAGGCAAATAACCCAGTTTTAGAGCCAGATGTAGATGATCCTCACGTGCAACCTGATCATTGTAGTGGGGACCAGGCCCAAAATGCTACTATCAGTGAGAGACATGACGGTAATTAATTTCTACATATAATTTTTTCTAATTATACCTTGATGGTTGTCCTTATAACGTTTTTTGTTTAAATGACAGAGAATGTTTCCCTTGAGGATCTTACCACCAGAGAGGAAGATAGGGCAACAGTCCCAACGACGACAACTAGTGCACCAGGTAAATAATCTCATTGCAATTTTTTTATTAATATTACCGAACTAGTTCAATGATATATAAAAACTGACAAGTAAAATTTAATATTATCTGTTTTTGTAGGTGATGCCTCGTCACTGGATGAGACCAGACATCGTGACTATGCAACTAGGTCAGCGGCGACAACTGGTGCACCAGGTAAATAATCTCATTGCAATTTTTTTTATTAATATTACCGAACTAGTTCAATGATATTTAAAAACTGACAATTAAAATTTAATATTATCTATTTTTGTAGGCGATGCCCCGTCACTAGATGAGACCAGACATTGTGACTACGCAACTAGGTCAGCGGCGACAACTGGTGCACCAGGTAAATAATCTCATTGCAATTTTTTTTATTAATATTACCGAACTAGTTCAATGATATTTAAAAACTGACAATTAAAATTTAATATTATCTGTTTTTGTAGGCGATGCCCCGTCACTGGATGAGACCAGACATCGTGATTATGCAACTAGGTCAGCAGTGCGGGTCGAAAGGCACGAAACAGGAGCAGAGCACGATGATATTGATGATGTAATTAGGAGCTTTAGAAATAGGAAGAAGAAAAAGAAAATTTGATAATGTAAAATATTGTATTATTATAAGACAAATGTTACCATACTTGGAACATTTTTTTGCGTTATATAAAAAACTCATTTATCATACTATTTTTATGTCAAGAATTAATTGCAATGTTTCCTTGCGTACTTTTTGTTGAATTGTTTTTTTATTAGTTATTGAATATTTTTTTTTATGCTCATGAAAGTAAAAAATGAAATATAGATTGGGTATTGGGGAATTGAGAGTGATGTGAGGGGGGGGGGCGGGGCGGGAGGGGCGATAAGAGCTTCCACCTTCACGTGGTTGGACCTGTTTAGTAGAGAATAATTTATTGGAGCGATTTAATCTTGGAGCAAACCTCCCTCGATCCAGTGTAGCAACAAAAAAGTCACTGTTGACTTAGTTGCTACTCTTTCATATCGTGGGAGGCTTGTTCCAAGTTCATGCGACTCCAATAAATTGTTCTTGAAATGAAGAGGAGATTATTCAGGTATGTTTTGACATTTTCAACATATGTTCTAACATTATCATAAGAATGCATCTTAGAGTAAAAATACTACATCAATTACTTGTATTTATTGTATAGATAATGATGGATTTTGATTGACTTGGCAGTGCAGGTACAAATCCTCTTGCATCATGAGCAATACAACTTGTCAACCAGGGTCATGTCCAGGATATTTTTGCTTGTGCGCTTGACCAGGTTCGTAATGTCACATTTTGTAAGTTCTTTACAGTTCATAATTCAATATTAAGCTTGTTCATGATTATTATCTAGGTTTTTTGTATGTGTTTTTTCATCTATTTGATTGTAAGCAACTCTGCATGTTTCCTGTTGTTCACTATGATTTCTCCCATTACCACTCCCAGGATGAATCCGAATTTATTGTTACATAGGTTACTTTATCGTTACTATGATTTCTCCATTTACGATTTCATAGGTTACATCATGTAAAGTTGTCAATCTCAGGTTGGTGATGAGCTTTAGTTCTCTAGATTTGGGGCTTTTCTGATATTTTCTCCCTCATGTCATTCCTGCATCACCTCGTTTTTTTAGCATGCCAATTGTCTACCACTCGTACCAATTGGCACATGTCAATCCCTTAGTGGTGCCAAATTTCACCTATTTTCAATGAGAGTTTAGGGTTTCTCTAACATAGCTTCAGAATTCTGATTCAGTGCCTTCTTGAATATCGTCACATAATACTCATGGTTTTGATTGATGAGCATGTTCTGAATGGTTGGTTGATTCATAAGAACCACCCATATAGTCATCTTGAGATATTTCAGAAGTTTTCTCGGGTTTCCTTTTTCACTGTTTCTAGTGGGTGGGATGGTGTGGGGTGATCCATCAATACTGGTGCTCTTGTACTAGGGAATTTGTTTTTGGGGATATAAAGGAGAATTTTATGTAGATATCCCATTGGATGCATTCATAGATGGGCACAAGAATTTAAATTAAAAATATGCAACCTCTAGCATGGCAACTTGAAGGCCGCGAGAGACACTGGTTAAAGATTGTTTTGTGCTGGCCTTAATATAGTCGTGATTTATTTCTATTATCTTAATGCAAATATATAGTCCGGTCTCATTAAAATGAGGATTTTGGTTGTATTTCTCTTTGGTTGTTTCTCTCTTAATGCTCCAGAAGTTGCCAAAAGTTGCGATAGTTGTTTAGTTTTCCTGTTTCAACTTAAAAGTGGTTTTTAGCAATGGGAGTCATGTTTTTTAAGGTTCATACTAATATGAAGATCTTGTAATTCTATATTCAGGATAAGAGAAGATGGCCTCTGCTTTGGGCAATATGACAACAATTTCCACATCTACCTCATTGGGTAACAATGGAAAGGGGAAGAAGTTGGGTGCAATGTTTGATAATTATGGCAGACAATTGTCTTCTCTTTTAGTTTTTTCACCCATTTCCTTTAATCGCTCAAGCAGAAGAGGGACTCTGAGATTACGCGACAGAGAGAAGGTAGTTAATACAAGAGTTATGGAAAAGGATTTGTACTTCAACAAGGATGGCTCAGTGACAAAAAAATTGCAGGTCAGAGAAAAAATTATGTTTAAAGGAAGGTCACCTGCATGTGAAACTTCACTGCGGTGGATCTTTCCTTGTCCACTTATATTCGATTTTAATGTGTTATTTTAATTTTTCATGGAGGTTTGTTTTGGCATATGGTCTGGCATTCAATTTCACACTTACCGAAATCATTGTCAATTTTTCTTGTAGGCGGTGTGAACAAACTTGCTGATCCTGTTGGAGTCACCCTTGGGGCGAAGGGCAAAATTTTGTCTTGGAGAGCAAGCATGGTTCTCCAAAAATAGTTAATGATGGTGTGACAGTAGCTAAGGAGGTAATTTGTAGATGTGTGCTCTGGTTTTATTTTTAACGTTGTATTAGTTCCCCCTCTTAAATGTCTTAGACTTGGTAGGCATAATTTGAAAACTCAAAGGTGAAAGGAAACATATTTGTTACCCAGTGGTCTACTTGGCCTATGGACTAGCCACATTAGAGTAATGCATAAATCTTTTCACAACAATAAAAGGAAAGGGTTATGGCTAAGTCAAATTTTATTGTTATTGACAGTGTAATGAAATGTATCTCAATGCTATGGTTTTGGCCTTTTTATTGGTTGAATTAGAGGACCTAGTTGAAAATATTGGGGCCAAGTTGGTAAGGCAAGCTGCGGAAAAGACAAATGATTTAGCTGGGATGGAACCACAACATCTATTGTTCTTGCACATGTTGGAATATTGAAAAATTCCAGAAAAATGAATGGAGAATAAATCTCCCTTCCTCTAACAGAGAGAAAATAAAAATTTCTTTGACAGGAGACAGAGTTTCAATACTTTGAAAACAAAATTCTATTCCCTTCAATAACTCAAAAAAAAAACTATTACACTACTTCCTCACTGAGAGGGATTACAAAATTATGACTGCTACAAAACGCAGTGCATAAAACCAACTCACTGTCTATTCAAAACAAACATACTCTGTCTCTAAAACACTCTGCTGTGTTTTTCACTTTCACACTGCTGTGCATACACACTTAAAAATTTACACTTAGTCTTTCACTTTTTACACACTGCCGTGTAATAAAAAATTTACGTACTGTCTATAAAAAAACTACCAAGCTTTTTTGTCCTTTTTATTTTTATATGCCGTAACATATAAAACATATTATAATAAACCCTCTTTTAAAAAAAATAAAATTAAAACTAAATTCTATGGCCCACCTTTCATTTCGCATATGATATATATATAACAAATGTTTAAAACATATGTATATATTAAAGCATACATAAAATTAAATTATCAAAACATTAAAGAACCCTTTCGGTCGGACTTCAAAAGTCTGAATAGATTGAATTTCAAACCAAATTTGCGTTCCAAAATGGGATGCTAACGTCTGCCTAATTTGTAACGCGAATTCTCAATCCAATGTGCCTTATAAAAAATTCGGGTCCGGTTTTCAGGTTTTCAGATTCCCTTCAATTTCATGCGATCCAATATTAATGCTCCATGTGTCCTCCTTTTGAATTTACAAAACTGGGGGGTAAATTTCTATTTGTTTAATTTCTGGTTGGTGAATTGCGTTAATGCTAGTTGTTGTGTTTAAATACAATCCTGTACAGAAATATGGCTGCGGCCGTCTACAAAAAAAACTTGCAGGAATTTTAAATGCTGAATTAAATTTCTGGATGGCATGCAAGCAACCTCCAAAAAAAAATGTTGCTGCTGCATCCGTCCTTCTGCTGCAGCAGTTGAAGTTAAAATTCAACAGCACAGGGTTTAATAAGTGAGGGTGTAAAGGTAATTTTTTGTCGATAGTACTGGATTAAGATCATCTATTCATTTTTGTAGGGTCTTATGGTATTTGGTTTTTTAGTTTTGGGTTGGGCTTATTGAGTCTAAGATAGTTTTTGAGTGAAAAAATTGCTATCAGGTATTAAAAAATTTTGGTTCTTTTGTCAAAATTTATGAGCTTGTTAGGAAATACAAAACTGACAATGGTTGTATCTTAAATTTGTGGAAAATAATTTGAAATGAAACCTTTTTTTTAAGGTTGTTGCAGCAGGTGCAAACCCCGTTCAAATTACTAGGGGCATTGACAAGACAATAAAGGCCCTTGTTTCAGAACTCAAAATTTTGTCAAAGGAGGTAAACACTTGCCTTTTGAGTAGGCTGGTTTTCCTTTTTGCTAATGGTTTGGTGTATCTAATTGAATTAGTTGCCTAAGGTATTTTTGGTTGCAAACTCCTTTTCATTTTTCATATAGTATTGGCCTTGTGGAATACATTTGATTGTGTGTTCTTGTTAGATCTACAACATTTGTAGTTGTTTAGTCTTATGGCCGAGGTGCACTTTTATTATGGAAACAGTTGATGCAATATTGTCATTTAATCCTTACTGCAGGGTAGCAGGTTGAGAAGTTTCTTGTGAAACATTTGGTATTCAAAATGACACTTGATCCTATACAGCATCATGCACTTGAATTCAAAATTAATATTCAAAGTGTGCCAGACAATTCTTGCAAAATTTCAAATATTTATGTTGTTTTAAACCATTATCTTTTTCATGTATTGGATGCTGAAAATGAGAAAAAGACTTGGTATGAAACCAACTGGTGAATAATTTCTAGCAAAACAACCACTTCCAAGACATGATTTAGAAGTAGAACATATGTACTTATGAAGCATAGAAAGATATCCTTGATGCATTGTCAATGTTTGGCTAGGGTTATTTTTGGAGAAAATAACTCCTTATTCCTAGCATAGTGATCTTCAATACAAGTAAATGCCAGAGAAGAGAGATCATCGTGTGACATAAACCTATTAACAAAAGTGAACAGGGAATGATTATTAATTATGGCATACTAAGTTGTCAGCGATTTTGACTATTTGTCTTTAACATGTAAAAATGTTAAATTCCAAACTTACATCATCATGGTTTGGCATCATGAGCTTGACTAATTGTCCACCATGCTCATAATTTCATTTTTGTCTTCATATCTATAAACAACGTTTCAAATAATAATAAAAAATTTCTATAAGAAAAATCCAGACCTCCATGCTGCTGCTCCTTGTGAGACAAAGTCAAAATTGCATTACACAATCTGACACATAAGAATCTCCTATATCCCAGTGGTATGTATCCAAATTCTTATAATAGTGTCTTCAATACTTATGTTGACATTGCCAATAATATATTTAAGCAATGAAAGATGGAGCCTTCTTCATTTTTGTATATGTAACAGTCTTTTATTAATATAAAGATTGATGGTTTTTTCTTTCTGAAAATGAAATGTAAAAATAATTTATTGTGGTCAATTGAAAAGTTTTTTTTTAAAGCTTTTCATTATGGAAGGACAACATAGATATATGCCCTTCTAATTGAAATTTGGACCTGCCCTTCAAATTTGATCACCGTGTGGGACCTAACAAACAATAAAAATATTCCTCCGCGCATTATATAAAACATATAAGAAAACCTTTGTCAAAACTTCAAACGA
This sequence comes from Pinus albicaulis, assembly GCA_034641835.2. Taxonomy (NCBI): domain Eukaryota; kingdom Viridiplantae; phylum Streptophyta; class Pinopsida; order Pinales; family Pinaceae; genus Pinus; species Pinus albicaulis. The sequence goes on along the minus strand of CM076583.1, from coordinate 807,772,832 downwards.
ACCCTTTAGTCGTGGGTATTTCATCACGAATTGATACTTTACCATGTACCTCTTCTAGAGGAATATTCTTCCACTTGATTAGGTACTTCATAATGGTTATATGTCAAAGAGATACAGAATTTTTATCTATAAATTTTTGTGGTTCAAGAATCAATCATTCTTCATCTAATTTTGGAAGTTCTAGCTACATTGGCATATTTTTTCCCAAAACCTTTAGGCAAGATACATGAAAAACCTTATGAATGCAAGAAGAAGGAAAATATAACTTCTATACTTGTACAATCCTATGAATAATTATTTAGGGCCATAACATTTTTGGCCAATTCTTTATTCTTCTTTTTCTTGAATGAATATTGCTTGTAATGCTATAATCTAAAATACCCAATTACCTCAAATTATCTTTCACTTCAATGTTGTTCCCCTTGTTGTTTTATCATGCTTCATGTCATTTGAAGGTTTTCCATAATAATTTTCAAATTTTCTTTAGTATTTTCCATATGTGACTCGTTTCCTATACTTTGGACTTATCTTGCAAAAAGTATGAGATACTAGGAGTTGATACATCCATAAAGGGCCTTAAATGGAGAAATTTTAGCAGATGTGTGATAGGTAGTATCATATTACCATTATTCCTTGACGAACCCACTTCATCCATTAAGATTGCTTTTCTAAAGAGTAACATTGTAGATAGCCTTAAAAACATTTGTTAACTATTTTTGTTTGACCATTTGATTGTGTTTGATATCTAGAACTCATGGCAGCTAGTGTTTCTCCACTCATATTAAATAATTATTTCCAAAAGTTTCTTGTTACTATTACTTTAGGAAAACCATGAAGACTATGAATTTCTTTCACGGACACTTCTACCACTTGGCTTGTTGTTTATGTACTTTGAGCTCTATAAAAAAAATCTACAAAATTTCTCTATATAAATGACCACAAAAATGTAATACTTACCTTTATATTTCAGTAACCCTGTAATAAATTCTATTGATATATCTTCTAGTCTTTGAATATGTATGTGGAATGGCTGAAGTAACCCTAGAGATTTTACTATCTCTCTTTTATTTATTATGCAAACCTGACCTTCTCTTGCAAAATTTTGAATATCTTTCTTCATTCCTTCCAAAAATATATTTTTTGATCCTTTTAGATGTTTTAAGGAACCCTGCGTCCTACCATCAGAGAGACATGGGACTCCCTTAACATTTTTTTATTCAAATATTCTTGCATGCATAAAAATATTCTACATTTGCACCAAAGTATATCTCTCTTTGACTCCCAATGCTCCATAGAGTTCATCCCATCCTTTATAAATTTTAGTTTTTGTTTAGTACTATTGTCATTTTTCCATTATGGAAAGCTTCTTCTAGCCACCTAGGAATAGAAAATGTAATTGGATATAAATTTTAGGCCTCTTCTATTTTAGAAAGAGCATCATGTACTAAATTTTCCTTACCCTTTTTGTAGATTATCTCCAAATTAAAACTTTGCATTTTTTCTCCTCATTTTTGTTAATCTTCTAATGAAAATCATAGCTTCAAAAACTACTTTATGCTATCATGGTATATCTTGACTTTAGAGTACCTCCCAATGATATACTATCCCCATTTTTTATTGCATGTAATATTGCTTCCATTTATTTTTCATACGTAGATTTCACCAAATATTTTCTTTGAATTCCTTGCTTTTAAAAGCCAATGATATCCCTTATTGTGTTAATGTTACGTAAATTCCTTGTCCTAGTGCCTCACACTCTACTATGAATGTTTTACCTAAAGTAGGTGCAACCGATGTTGGTGTAGAAGACATGGCATCCATTAAAAGAGAGAATGCCAAAGTAGCCTCATCATTCCATATAAATGATATTTTCTTCAAGAGATATGTGAGTGGACTTGAAATGCATGCATAATTCTTAACAAATTATCAATAATATCATGTCTGTCTAAAAAATCTTCTAAGAACCTTGATTTTCTTAGGAATAGGTCATTTTGTAATAGCTTGCATCTTTTGAGGCTCCAACTTCACTCCTTCCTTTAAAACGATATGAACCAAATACTCGAATTATTATTTCCCAAAAGCACATTTGGATATTTTTACATAAAAATTATTGTTCTCAATAATTTATATAACTTTTCCACATGTTTAGTGTGGTATTCCCATGATTTATTATAAATATGTGTACTATCAAAGAAAACCAACACAAATTTTATAAGATGGGATCAAACAAAATTGTTCTTAAGTCGAGCCCGCCGGACTTCAAACGGCGATAAACCATAATTCAAACCAAATTCGCGTTCCAAAATAGCCTGATGACGTCGGCCAATTTTGTGACGTGAAAACCAATTTAATTCTGCCCTAATATTTTTCGGGTCCGAAGTTGGGCTGGCGTACGGAGGGAGAGTTGTGACGCGAATTTCTTATCAAATTCGCCCTAATATTTTTCGGGTCCAGATTTCCACTGCGCGAGCAGCCCAAACAAAGATCCACTCCAATCAATTTCTGCCATGTGTCCTCAATCAAATGTTGCCCTGTTCCCGGATGTGGGTGCATTCGATGGCGTTTAAGGCGATGGGACATGGATGTGGCGATTTCATATCAATCGCATTAAGTTTTAACGTTGTTCAATTAAGTTCCAAGGTTTTCACATCTAATCGCATTAATTTTTAACACTGTTCAAGATCGGACCTCCAATCCTGTTAGCGATTCCGCATGCTCCAATATGATCCGGCCTTTGGCTCTCATTAATGATCAGAGATTAATTATGACGGGCATCCTTCGATTGCATTGAAGTCGGGTCGATAAAATGGCATTTCACTATGGTTTTTCAGACGAGCCGGTTGTTGGGTTACACTGCCTGCTCACTGTGACGAGAAGGAGAAGTGGCCAGCTGAACTGTTGCTTATACCTTGCTGCATATCTGCATTTCTCTTGGTCTGGTCCTTGTCTGTCTTCCTCTGTTTCTTGGAATTTTTCTTCTCCGTCTCCTCTTGTGCCCACTGCTGAGACTGCACCCATGCCTCGCCTGCATCAAAGGATGCGTTGCCGCAGGGGGAGCACTAGAGGTCAACCCCTGCGCATTCCCTCCAGCCCCTCAACCGAGTCGAATTCCCAGTCCAGTGATTATCACGCAGGTCGCTATCCAGATACTAGAAGTGGGCGGGGTCGGTTTCTAGGATCTGGCCACCGTATGGGCTCCCCTGCTCCTCATTTCCCCACCGCTTCACCTTCTCCCACGATGTGCACTGCAATTTTTTCCTTTAATTTCTCTCTGAACTGCCCACGAATCACAGCTTCAATTACTGTGGTTTTCCATGAGGAGGCCCAAATGGAAGAACAATGCACCCATCCAGCGGGTCTGAGCTCAGAAAAATCCAGCCAGCATTCGGGCCTTCAGGAGGGGAGCGATGGCATGACTGTGGAGGTAGCACCTAGCGATCCTGGACCTTCCGAAGGATGGTGCCGAATCGTCGAGGAGCCGGAGGAGCAGTTTGGTTAATTTGTTTTTCTTGCTTCGCAGCCCACTTAATTGGGCTGCTTTTAGATTATTTTACTATGTTGGACCTCTGTAATATTTTTGAATTCTGTAAATTAAATGTTCAAGACTGATTTCCCCGTATGAGGGCAGTGTTCTGAATTTTTTGATTTTTTGATGACAAATTTTCCATGAGTCTGGGAAATGTTTTTGACTTCGGTGTAATTTTATTCCCACTGTTAATAGATTAACTTTAATTAGAAAAAAAAATGTTGCCCTGTTTCTATTTTAAACCTGTTTTTTCAAATACAGAGCCATGTTTATATGGTCTACGTATTATACTCTTTCTCTGTATATCTACAGGAACCTTTTTGCGATGAACAGGGTGGATGCTGTAGCGGGCTACTAATGGAAACAAGTGAGCCTGAACCTTACATCTCGAATGCAACAGATGGTTACCAATTTTGGAATCAAGTGAGCCTGGGTTTCTGCAGATGGTTTTTATTTCCGGGAACAAGCGATCCAGAACATACAATTGACCCTGGGTTTATACATATTTTTTCTCTATCATGGATTCTTTTTGTGTGAGAGTGTATATCAACAGTACATGTCTCTGCACATTTCCTGTATCCACTTTATGATACTATTTTATGTGTTGACAGGTTATCACTCTGCCTTCAAAACTAGCGATGCTGGTCTATGTTGTTGGTTTATTGATATGGTCTGATGGTCTTTTTATATTTTGGACATATCACACTCCTCACATGATTAGCGTTCTTCTCTGTTCAAGGATTTTGGGTACTTTAATTTGTATTTGGAACAATGGACGTCGGTACTCTATCTGTTGCTTTACTATTCTACATACTGCTATTTCACTTTCATATAGATGCCTCGGGCATATTTGGATGCTTTCTCAGATTGTCGATAATCTCCATGTGGACCGTTACTGGGTTTTATATCAAGTCCCTGTATGTGACATGGGGTATTTTTCTATCACTGTCTGGGGTGGGACTTCCACTTTTCTCGATGGATATTTGGGTTCCAATCTTCAGATATGAAAATGTAATGACTTCATGGACTGTTTTACTTCATATAATATATTCAAAACAACGTTTTTTCTCTTGTGAAAAAAAAATGATTAATGTTTATCACTCTGCCTTCAAAACTAGCGATGCTCGTCTATGTTGCTGGTTTATTGATATGGTCTGATGGTCTTTTTATATTTTGGACATATCACACTCCTCACATGATTAGCGTTTTTCTCTGTTCAAGGATTTTGGGTACTTTAATTTGTATTTGGAACATTGGACGTCGGTACGTACTCTATCTGTTGCTTTACTATTCTACATACTGCTATTTCACTTTCTTATAGATGCCTCGGGCATATTTGGATGCTTTCTCAGATTGTCGATAATCTCCATGTGGACCGTTACCGGGTTTTATATCAAGTCCCTGTATGTGACATGGGGTATTTTTCTATCACTGTCTGGGGTGGGACTTCCACTTTTCTGGATGGATATTTGGGTTCCAATCTTCAGATGTGAAAATGTAATAACTTCATGGACTGTTTTACTTCATATAATATATTCAAAACAATGTTTTTTCTCTTGTGAAAAAAAAATGATTAATGTTTATCACTCTTCCTTCAAAACTAGCGATGTTGGTCTATGTTGTTGGTTTATTGATATGGTCTGATGGTATTTTTATATTTTGGACATATCACACTCCTCACATGATTAGTGTTTTTCTCTTTTCAAGGATTTTGGGTACTTTAATTTGTATTTGGAACAATGGACGTCAATACTATATATGTTGCTTTACTATTCTACATACTGCTATTTCACTTTCTTATAGATGCCTCGGGCATATTTGGATGCTTTCTCAGATTTGTCGATAATCTCCATGTGGACCGTTACTGGGTTTTCTATCAAGTCCCTGTATGTGACATGGGGTATTTTTCTATCACTGTCTGGGGTGGGACTTCCACTTTTCTGGATGGATATTTGGGTTCCAATCTTCAGATGTGAAAATGTAATGACTTCATGGACTGTTTTACTTCATATAATATATTCAAAACAACGTTTTTTCTCTTGTGAAAAAAAAAAATGATTAATGTTTATCACTCTGCCTTCAAAACTAGCGATGCTGGTCTATGTTGCTGGTTTATTGATATGGTCTGATGGTCTTTTTATATTTTGGACATATCACACTCCTCACATGATTAGCGTTTTTCTCTGTTGCAAGATTTTGGGTACTTTAATTTGTATTTGGAAGAATGAACATCGGTACTCTATCTATTGCTTTAATATTCTACATACTGCTATTTCACTTTCTTATAGATGCCTCGGGCATATTTGGATGCTTTCTCAGATTGTCGATAATCTCCATGTGGACCGTTACTCGGTTTTATATCATGTCCCTGTATGTGACATGGGGTATTTTTCTATCATTGTCTGGGGTGGGACTTCCACTTTTCTGGATGGATATTTGGGTTCCAATCTTCAGATGTGAAAATGTAATGACTTCATGGACTGTTTTACTTCATATAATATATCCAAAATAGCATTTTTTCTCTTGTGAAAAAAAAAATGATTCTTTATAGTCGAAGCGATGTAGGGAGGTTTATTATATTAATGTTTCATGGTCATTGGAACGCCCACAATTCATAACAAATATTGGAGATTTACTGTCCTGTTTTAAAGTTTCATTTTTTTTTTTAAATTGAACCCGCCGTCGGTATACCGACACCTTGTAAGTGTCGGAATTGCAACACCTTAAAAACGTCAGAAGAGCGATAGTATAAAAACTTCGGATGAGCGACGTTCAAAATGTCAGACCACATTTCTTCAGAATTGCGACAGTTTACAAACGTCGGAAGAGAAACGTTCAAAACGTCGGACCACATTTCGTCGAAATTGCGACAGTTTACAAACGTCAAAAGAGCGACATCCAAAACGTCGGTATTGCGACATTTTACAAACGTCGAAAGATCGACGTTCAAAACGTCGAACCACATTTTGTCAGAATTGCGACAGTTTACAAACGTCGGAAGAGCGACGTTCAAAACGTCGGACCACATTTCGTCGGAAGTGCGACAGTTTACAAACATTGGAAGTGCGACGGTTTGGGAAAATTCGGAAGAGCGACGCTTGTTTGGAAGCGACGGAAAAAGTTTCGATAGTGCGACACTTTTTAAGTGCGTCGGAATTGCAACGGTATGGCAAACCATGTTTTTCCCATCTTCAAACTGTCGCTCTTGCGACGACTGTGTGTCGGAATAGCAACGAATTGGCCGTTGGAAATTCCACCAAATTTTCTAGTGTTATCCTCCTTTCCACCTGGATAAGACTCAATCTGTGGTACTAGCTGAGGATCTTGGTTGGGAGCGAGAAGCTCCTCCTCAGCCACTCCAACCTGCTCTGACTCCAAGGACTCTCTCAAAGAGTTTTCCTTCTCAAACTTTATTTCTCTCCTAATCATTTTCTTCATGAGTGGTGGTGCATACACCTTGTATGTCTGAGGTTTCTCATAATAACTCATGAAAATTCACTTTTCATTTGTGTACTCCAACATATTTTTGCTCTATTTGGGAACATGGAAGTAAAATCTTGTCTGAAATATGCGGAAGTGAGAAACATCAAGATTATTTCCTATGAAATCCTTCTCTGATGTAACTCGTCCAAGCGCCCTGTGTGGACTCATCTTCTGTAGAAATATTGTAGTGTTGCATAGCTCTACCCACAAGAACATGAGAATGACCTAGTCATGCAAGATGGCCTTGTCTTCTCCAACTATGTTGCAGTTCTTCCTCTCAACCACCCCATTTTGCTGAGGGTTAAGGGGTTTTGTAAGCTCTCCCCTAATTCCCTCCTTGGCACACACGTCCTTGAAAGTATTTGAGATATATTACCCACCATTGTCACTCCTTAATTCTTTGATCTTCTTCCTAGTCTAGTTTTCTACCAAGGCCTTAAATTCCATGAACTTGGAGAATTCCCCCTCCTTCTTCATAAGAAGATCCATCTTTTCCAAGAATAGTCATCTATGAAAGTGACATAGTACCTGTGTATCATAAGGGATGGAGAAGAGAAGGGTCCACATACGTCTAAATTCACCAGCTCCAAAATCCATTTGGCTATGTTGTCTCGACCCTCAAAATATGACATGACATACTTTACCAGTGTGCAACCCTTGAACACTTCATTTTGGTCAATACTGCATAGTGGTATCCATGTGGCTATCTTATAAAGGATGTTAAACACCCCATGATGCAAATTCACCATGCATTTATGCCAAAGTTCTCCCTTAATGCTCAAGGTTACATTTGTCTCAACTTACATCTTATAAATATTTTTCACCATCACACTAATCTGCTTCATGAATATAGATGTTATGTTCTTGAGTTGGGCCTTACCTCTGCTAAAAATGACATCATAACCCTTTTCCTTTAGGGTGTAAACATAAACAAGGTTCTTTTTAAAGCCTAGAACATAGAGGACATCCTTGAGATGAATATGATTACTAGACTCACTCTCAAAACTAACACTACCCACACCCTTGGCCAAGTACTTGTCATCATATCCTAGCTCAATGAGAAACTGCATGTCCTTCTCCTTCAACTGGTTGAAATATTCCATGTTCCCCATTATGTGAAAGGATATTCCAGAATCAATGTACCTTACGCTGCTACCCACTAAGCTTTCCATGCAATCTATCCATGAGAAATCCTTCTCGAAATGAGAATTAAATGCACCTAACTCAATTGATGTAGACACATGATCCTTATTAGACCCCTTCTTTTGGTTAGGACACTTAGTAGCATATTTTCTGAACTTGTGGCAATTGAATCATTTGATCTTGGTTATTTATTTCTTCTTCTTATTTCTCTTCTAACTAGAATCTTCCTTGCCTTCACTCTTCTTGCCCTTGGATTTTCCTCCTTTTTCTATCAAGGAAAAATTATCCTTGTCCTTTGTCTTTGTTGAACCTTCAGCTCTTGTCCCCCTCTAGATTTCGTCTTGGACGTAGCCTCCCCATAGCCTTTCCCAGTCGAGAATATTCTCTCTTCCATTGGTTGCATCTTGGAAATTTTCCCAAGACATATGAAGTCCCAGTAACACAAGAATCACAAGTTCTTTTTCTACTATAGCCTCTCCCAATCCGACTAGCTCATCTTGAACCTAGATGAACTTATAAAGGTACCTCATGTTGGGATCTCATTTGCTCATCCAAACATTTCTCAGGTTGTCCTTCAATGCAAGCTTCCTAGCATCCCTAGATCCCTGATACAAATCCAAGATGGCTTTCCACATCTCGTTTTTTGTCATATTCCCATGGAGATGGGGGATAATTTGGTCTTTCACCCCCTTAAGAATGATCCTCCTTTCCTTGGTGTCATTCTTGTTACGCTAGATCAACTACTAGGCATAGGTGGGAAACTTTTGTGGGTTCATCATAAAATATAGTAGCCCATTATCTTCCAACACTACTGAGATCCACTCCCTCCATAAGAATAAGTTAGAGACTTCCTCTAAACAATGATCTTCCCTTAGTCCTCATAATGGAATATTGTTATCTAAATAATACTCTTTTTAACTCTAGCACAAGCCTAATGAATGATTTGTTCTCTTCATCGACTTAACAATTATGGTGTTGGTTTTTATATAGATCATGGCTCTGATAACATGTTAATTTTCTTGAAAATTTGAAACTACTTAGATGAATCAACAAAATATCAAGGCAACCAAAAACTGAAACCAAGTATAACTTTCACCAAGATACAAAGTTTCTTAACATTTACCATGCAACAGAAAACAATCGAGATAAAAACACATGCACACAATTGAAATTCTTGTTTTACCCAGGAAACCCAAAATGGAAAACACGCTTTCTTTTATGTGGTCTTTTATAATTTGATTTTTCTTTGAGCAAAGGATCTATTATAATTCACACTGCGACTGCAACCAACAATTTTTCACTGAGAAAGTGTTAGGATTCTCCTCACTATTCTCAACTCTATAATTGTTCTTGGCCTACTCTTGGTTACTACTCTCAGCCCTTGAGAATATGTTTTTGGCCTTGCTCTTGATCTTGACCCTACACACAATTTTTCCTTTTTGAAGATATTCTCGACCTGCTTTGTGAATCCTAATCCTTGATCCACAATCCTTGTGCATTATTACTTCTCAATCTATGCACTCCACAAAAAGAATGATCAATCATTTTGTGCCTCCATCCTTCTCTTTCTCAATATAATTCGATGCTTACAAGGAGGCCTAATAAAATACCAGTTCACAATAGTGTCACGAGTTTAATTTTCTATTTAACTGGAGCAAGAACCTATTGCACTTAGACTAACTCTCAATTAATTATCTCAAGTTAATCCTTCATCCCCTGTAGTTTTGATTTGAGTTAACTAGGGAATCAAATCGTCCTATCTTCACTTATATATGAAGTCTTAACTCAGCCTAGCTAAACTTGTCATTGAATTCTTGACTTGTCCTAACTGGACTTGTCACTTCCACCTCATCCTATAATCTAATTGAAGAAACTCAAAGGAACTGAAGCTCCAAAACTATGCATTCAAACTTGATGACCATTCCAGTGAACTGAAAATCAATTCATCATAACTGAATTCTATCTCATGAACTCACATTCATGCTAGAGAAAGGTTAATTTGAAGTGTTTACTAGCTAAGGCACAAGCCAGAAGACCTTCCTTTGCTACATTTTCAACACTCATGACTTGAGAGAAGAAATTTTCAAAATTACACAAAGAGAATATGAGATCCTCGAGGACTATCTCGAAATGTTTTGTACTATCTTCAATAATCAAAATAGCACAAGCTAGATCCTAAAACTATTAGAACTATATTTTTAAGGGGTATTTTGGATGAATCTATTAATGTGTCAAACTTGTTAGGACATGGAGATATTTCTCAATTACCTTTTGACCAGACTTGTGATTTTTGTAGGAAGTACTTGATGAGCCCACTATTGCAACAAGAATGTTGCAACTCCAAGGCTACCGACTTTAATTATCAATCTAGGGTTTGTAGAAACTTTTAAGGTGTCATCACTATGTTTGCAACATCCAATGTATCTAGGCTTTCGTTGATCTGATGTAATAAAGTGATCTGAGATGTGCAAAGACCATTTTGTAGAATTATAAGGAAGGAAACTACTGAACTTAAATTTACAATAAATAATCAATTAAAACTTTACTTGTCTTGCCGCATCAAGGAAAATTTAATCTATTTGCAGAAACTATCAAGTTCTCAAAAGGAATCAATGCAAACTATTTCTATGCCTTTCAACTCATGATCAAAATAATAAATCCTAATTGCAGGTTTAAAGCTACGATGATGAAATAATGATGTTAAAAATATATTTTTTCTCTTCCAGTTTGATTCCAAGGCTTGGGGGACATTGCTAAGTGATGAAAAGAAAAAAAATAGGCTTAAGAGGAAATTATGGCCAAGTTTTGATCAATTCCTAAAAGTGCTACAGGATTGCTACAAGATGTTACAAGATTGCTTCTGAAGCATTCTAAGGACTATATAAGTGATCTAAAGGTGGGGGAATATAGTGGAAGGTTGTAGAAGAGTGTAGAGGACCTTTCCAAGCTTATATATACTCAGTAAACCATCTTGCACAAGGGGAAAGTCAAATTAATGGTCTAGGTAACCATATTTAAATAATAGTGAACTAGTAAGTTGATCTAAGCACCCAAATACCTAAGTTTATTTACATAATAGTGAACTAGTAAGTTTATCTAAGCACCCAAATCCCTAAGTTGATTTATAGAATAGTGAACTAGTAATTTGATCTAAGCCAATATAAGTAACTAAATGCCTAAGATAATAAAGTGAAAATGTTCCAAGACAAATTTCATATTAAGTAGAATTATTTCAGGAATCAATACAAGTGGAAAAAACTAAAACAGCTTTGTTAGCATGTGCTAAAATTTAGCAGAAAATTACTACTAAGAGAACTAGGAACCAAGCAGAGAAATGTTGAAAATAAAGAGAAATAAAAGAAATGGTACAAAACAGGACTTTGAGGCTCTTTAGATGGCCAAGCCCGAGGAGAATAAAATTCCCTTGAATAAAACCAAGCTTTAGAAGCTAAAAATGAATTTGTCTTCTAATACTGATAACAAATTAAGTAGATTACTCGTGGAGGCAGAAGTAGAACTATTGAATATCAAGTGTTATTCATAAAAATTATGAAAAATTATAACCCGTAGAGGCTAATTCAAATTGGTACTTATAAAAAATGATGGGGAATCATCCTCCTTGAAAGGAGCATTGTTATCCCGAAATTCCCTCACATAGTGAATCTAGTCCCCAGCAGCAAGAGTCTTCATTAAATGACAGGGAGCACATTTGTAGATTTTCTCAATCATCGGGTCTCCATAATCTGCTCAATAATTTCATAATATCCCATTAATTTAATATCCAATATTGGTTCATCCTATGGTAGGGAGAAATCCCCTAAATTATTTCATCTTCCAAATCTTCAAAATTCGCCCAATATTCTCACAATATTCTACAAAAACAAATAATATTAGGCACATAATTATAAATTGTGTCTAAACCTTCCTACGAACTTATTAAATATAAGAAAACATTATTAAGTGCAGAAGGATATATTTAATATAGCCTTTATATTCCTATGAAAGGTTATATGGGAATTAATTTATATCTAATTTTGAGGCCCATCATAGCCCCCTACTAAAATTTTTGCTCATCCTATGAGAAATCTACTCATCTTCTTGCCCTACTATTCTCCATGTATGCCTCTGATGGTTTTTCTAACATCTCATGATAATTTAGTTTCCCCTGTTGGATGGAATCTTACATGCTCTTCCATTTCTTTTTTTTCCTTTGGATCAACCTATATTTCTTCTTTTTTATATTTTTTCTTATGATTGTTTCCTTGATTCCTCCCCTTCAATCTCAGCTTCTTCTTCTACTAAATCCTCCTCCCATGGTTTCAATAATATTTAACAAAGTGGGAAAAATAATTCCCCTTCTCTGCTACAGGATTATGAATTTTCTTGCATAAGGGTGTTTAGAGGAGGAATACATGCTCTTTTTATGAAGATGAGGATAAGGGAGAAGTCATCATGTAGACAAAAACACTTTATCCTTCACTCTACCATGTTCATGGCATAAATTCATTGATCTTTCTTACTAATCATATATCTTGCATGAAATATCAAAATAAAAAATAAATGCATCAAGGTCCTCATGATTCTTACCATAAACATTTGGTAGAAAAATTGGGGCCCATGTTCTTCATTTTTATTATGGAATCAAGATCCACAATAGGGAACCCAAAATTAATCTCATACTCTACACTATTGTCTCCCCTGACCTTCAACATTTCATCCATTAAGCACCTCCTCCTCATCTATCATACTTTTTTTTCTAACATATTATATTTGGTCTCCAAAAGTGGTAATCGGGTTTGATTGGTTCTTTCCTTTTGATATGTCCTCCTTTCCATATCAGCTACAATAGAGAATTGAATAGCGAGATTTTTCCTCTTGTCTCTTGTAGTTTTAGATACTCTAGAGTTGCTCTCTTCACAATCCAAGTTCAAAATTACAACCTCCTTTGTTTGAGACTGCTTGGAAAATTTACCTACAACTAATCCAACATTGGAGAAAGGGCCTTCAAAAATATCATATTTACCTTTACCCTTAGTTATAGGTTTGGGACCTTTGCCCCTAGTCATACATATTTAAAAAAAAATTACAAAAATAACAAGGTAAAGAGGACGACCCGACTGCTTGTTCCAGATGATTTTGACTCAGTTAGTTTCAACATAACTGTATTTGTTGATAAAAATCACACCAAGGTGGAAAACAAAATTTCACTTGCAGGAAAAGTAAAATAACTAATCCAAACTACTGGATCTTGATGATTTTGACACAGTTAGCTTCAACAAAACTTTGTTTTATTGAATTCAAACCACACTATGCAAAATAGCACAATAAGGGCTTGTGGGGCACACTTGAGGTGGTAGAACAAGTTCTTACCTCTTCTCCTCCTCTGAGTCTTAAATACTGGGTAATCCAGTTGAAAAAATTCAGATCCAAAATGTTGGATGGAATAATTGGTAAAACAATTACTCAACATTTACTTTTAAATCTAAGATTGTAGTCTTAGATACACTACATAGTTTGTGTCAGGATTTAAACCATGAATATATCCTATGCTAGGGATCTATCTAACTTCCTGTGAAATTTTGACATGGAACAACATTAAAACTTCCATCACCTTGCCTTCCGAAGTCAGAGAGTCATATCCTAAACTACAATGATTGAAATACTTTCAGTGGAAATTTTCACTAAAAGAAATTTGGAAATGATACGTAAGGGACCATTGATTTCCTAATGCTAAACCCTCCTAATCTGATTAACATTTCATTCCCTAATGTCTTCAGGCGGAAAAAGGACTCAAGAACTCACTGTGGATTCTACAATCTCACTCCAGGAAATGAAACCTAGGTTTTAACAAGAAACTCCTAATAAATTAGGCATCACTACTATCACACAATTTTAAAAGGAAAAGGTTACTAATACTAAGTTTCCCCAAGGTTTTACCTCTGTTAAGCACTCATTGGTGATTTAGATGTGCGTAGCATGTAACATACCCTATTCCAAATCTTCAAAACCTAAGTCATATCCACATATTATCATTCATATAACAACAAAAATAGATTTATTTCCTACATAAAAGAAACAAACCATTAATAATGTTTAAGTTAAGATCCAAAGCCTCATCATATTCATCACTGAAAAATATTGCACATGTTCTTGATATTAAATATAAATGCACAATAAATATAAAAAATGATCTTATATGAAAATTGTGCATGACCCTTTAACCATTCCCCTATATTAACATATACAAAATTTTGATTCACATAAACTTCTGACATGCAGTCTCTACTTAACAATCCATGCATCCATCAAGATGTATAGAAATAGAGAGGTTCGAAATACATTGTGTAATAAGTGTAAATGGTTCAAAGTGCATAGATCTACACGAAACAAAACCTTATATTGTCAAATAATATTTGCAAACCATGAATGAAAGTCACGAATGAGATGTTTCGGGCTATATGCATTACTGATGCCTGCCATAGGCAACATAGTCTCACATTAACTAGAGACATATCAAAACATTAAATCCTCGCACTAAATATACAATAAATCATATAAGGCATGTGTTTTTAGACAAAAAAGTTATTCATTTGATTGTTTCTAGCTAAGGAAAAAGATTAGTATGTCAACACTCCAGATCAGATCTAAACCATAGGTTGAATATGCCCCAATATCAACCTACACACACTCAGTTATAACATTTGATGATTCAAATAAATAAAATCATTCTAAGTAAGAATCTGACACAATATAAACCATTTAACCTTTGATCTGTGAAATACATATAGACTAAACTCAAAGTAGAGTAAAATATTTTATATCTAAGCTACACACCACACAAATCTAAGAATTATAACAACACAAATACAAGAGGGAAATGCCCAAGTCAACCAATGACATTACCTCTCAAATAAATTAAATCATGAAGATATTAACATATTTAATGGAAGAACCTAAGCATTAGCATTGGTATTATAAAACTCAAGTCTTTACATGGATCAGTACAAATAGGTTTGACCCATTCGTCTTGTTAGTGAGCAATATTATAGAATTATAATAATAAAGAAACCTAATGACTCCATCGCTAACCTAGGTCAAGGCCAACATTAGAATTTATAACAATTACAATACAAGATAGTGCTAAAATGAGCAATACACAATCTTGATACAAAATTGAAATGAAATAAATCATAACAACCTACAATCTCAAATCAAAATGATAACAAAGTTGTCTAAAACAAGGGTGACCTAGTGTAATGTAGTTCAAGAATCGAACAAATGATCCTTGAGTCTCAACTTGTTGTTGAATGAATTGACATATGAGGATATCAATTAGGCATGTAGGTTTTGACCAACGATCCCATTCAATAAGTGGTATAAGGTACTAATGTTATGCTCTAAGGGGCCCATGTGTTGCTCTCTTATTGGAAATTGTATACATAAGCCCACTTAAATGCTATTTTCATGACCCTTAAAGGGTTGCAATATCTACAAAACCTTCATTAGTAACCCTTTAATAGTGATTAAGCTTTAACAATGCATTCAAATTATAGATTTCTGACATAAATTAAGAATTTACCTTATAACCCTTTTGATTTTATAGTTTTAGCATGGTTATCCATTTTTTTATGCAAAATGAGAACTATAGGGATTCAAAATTAGGGTTTAGAGGGGGTCAAAAGAGGTGTTTCAGTAGAAAAATGTTCCTCATAAACCCAATACGAACCTGGGTGGAGCATTTGCAACACATTCAATAGGTCTTGAGAACCCTACAACAACATAAATTGTATTCCAATATGGAGAAATGATCATTTGGAATGAATAGAATTCAATATTTGGGATACATTAAGGATGAACATGGGGCGCATGTGGACCCAATCAAGATCCAATGTCATTTGGGATTGGCCATATTTGATGACTCTAACAAAGCTTTGTATCTTCTTGGGCATTCCTAAATTATACTTAAGTTTCATGTTGGTTTTCTCTCATATCACTTGGCCCTTAAGTCTAGTGGCTAAGGGTGGAGAAAAGGTAAATTTTACCTGGTCCGAGTCAAAATAGAAATCATTTGAGGATTTTAACTATTTCCTTTTCTCTACACCATCCATCACCCTGCTAGACCTGCAATAACCATTTGATATTAAGATAGATGCCTTTGAATATTCTATTGGCATAGTCCTCACTCAACGAGGACATTTGGTGGCCTATCACAGTGAAAAACTCTTTTATACTATTTGGAGATACTCCACCTATGACAAGGATATTTACTTCATCATGCATGCCTTCTGATAATGGAAACATTATATTTTGGGGAAGGAGATGATCATCCACAATGATCACAAGCCTATGCAATTTATGAATACATAATGAAAGAGAATGATTATTTTAAAAAATCATTGACATTTATCACAACAATCCCACTTGAACATTAAATATAAGAAGGGCCGCATTGATCATGTCACAGGTTTCCTCAGTCGACCCTCGATTGTGGTGGTAACAATAGTTCTCAAATATTGTGGCAATAAATCATCTAGGTGGCCACAATTATACAAAAATGACTTTGGCTTCATTCCTATACTAGATGTTGATCGTAGGAAAAAAAGTTCAAGATTTCCACCTTGAAGATATGGTCTTGTGTTACCTAGGACACCTTTGTGTTCCTTTAAGTGAGTGTGCAAATTTGATATGTGATGCACATTATAGTTGGATGGCATGGTACTTTTATGTGGAGAAGACAATAACAATACTAGAAAAGTATTTCCACTAGAAAAATATTGGAAAATATGTCTAGTGGTATATTATATTGTGCACTTCTTATGCCATTTCTAACCCGACCATCAAGAATAGGAGTTGTACACTCCTCTTCCTACCCTATAAAACTCTTGGGAGTAATTCTCTATGGATTACATGTCATGTTTTCCATCCATCAATCATGGTAACCATTGTGTTTGTGATTGTTGACTAGTTCTCTAAGATGGCCATTTTGGCACCATACAAGAAGAGTATCATAATTGAAGCCATTGATAGACTCTTATTTGAGAATGTTTCGGTTAATTTTGTGCTACATTGAACCATTATTTTAGATAGGGATAGTATATAATTTTTAAACACTTTTGGTCCAACCTGTGTTCTCTCATTGATCTGAAAATGGAAGTATTTGTAAATGCAGTAAATGCTGTGCAAAGTATCCATTTCCATTTAATTAAATGTGTGCAAAATTATCCAAGTCTTTCAAGTTATACAAAATGTATTTGGTAATTGTTTCTGATTTTATGTGTGAGGGAATGTTATTTAATTTTTTTGTTTAACATATTAAATAAGAAATACATAGAAAAATAACTTCAGCATAACATGACTCAGATATTTGGTGAGCAGTTCACCCCTCTTGGGCTACGTCTGCTGGACCAAGCCTCCCAAATTGGCTTGTCCTCTTGTATTAAAATGCTCCAAAATTCTAATGCAAGTTTAAAAGTGCCTCAATAGGCAAATATGACTGTAAAAACATAATCAAAAGACATGAAAATCCTAAAAATGCCTTTCCATATTCACTATACAGTGAATAATTACCATAAACAGTGCCTTTTTCAACAAGGCCCTGATGGCTCTTTGAACTTATATGAAGCTTATTAGGCTGTATAAGTCCTAAAACAGTTTTGAAACCTCTTCCATTAGGTTCAAAAGGTCGAAAATAGCTGAAAATGGTTTTTGGATCACCTCAAACAATGAGGTACAACTCCATATAACTCCATTTCCCCAATGGCCCTGGTGGATCTCCAAGATTCCATGAAGCTAAAATGGATGTAGAACACCTATAATACCTCTATAACCTGTCCCAGTGGCTCTAGAATGCTGAAAATAGTAGAAATTGTATTTTGGTTCACCTCAAATGGTTAAGCATAGCCCAAAACAGCTCCAACTCCCTCTTGGCCCTAATGGCTCTCCAAGCTTCCTTGAACAAAAATTGGCTGAATATCAACTCTAATGGCTTTGAAACCTATCTCAATGGCTCCATAATACTGAGAAAACCTGAAATAAAAAAAAAAATCGTCCAAAAATGTTCAATAATGAAGAAGTTATGATGAAAACAGTACTTTGCCCAATTTTACAAAAAAAACTCCTCCAAATCTGGGCTAACTCCAGTTAGGAGCGCCAAAAATGGCATAACTACAGAAAAGGCGGAAATGGCACCAATTTAGGCAGAACCGTTTGGAGGCTGGCATCAAATATCTGAGTGGTCACATGTGTCGAACCCTCCGGAACCGCCGAGAAGACCACGGCATAAACCGTTGACATAAACCTTTTAACGTGGCATTTATTTGCAATGGAGCAGTCACATTAAAAATTAACGGTTTGTTTAACCCTTTATTAAACCTCTGCCTGATAGGTCTTGAGGCCATGGCGGAAGGGTCACATGAAATGGGGGCTAGCCCCCTTTTGTCGCCAAACGAAATTTAGTTAAACTTTAAATATCACATGCATTCCAATGTTATTAAGAACCAACGTGTGGCACAATGGTAAACATGTGTGTTAGCTAGTGGGAGTTCTGGGGTTCAAACCTGCGGACTTACAAAAAAAAAATTAATACGCCAAAATTTACCACGACCTGGGGCCATGTGGCAGCCTATTGTTGGTCAAAAAATTTCCAAGTCAACCCAATGACGAATTAGAACTGGACACTTTTCATAATTTCATTCGCCCGTATGGAATATTCCAGGGAATATTTTGAGGAATATTCTAGGAATATTATTTGGAATATTCTTTTTTAACTTTTCAAAATTTGAAAGTCAAACTTGGTCAACTCAGTGTTTTGCAGTTTACTCAAAACTTCAAACTCGCATAACTTTCACATACGATGTCAGATTTGAGTGTCGTTCATGGCAGCAGGATCGTATTGACGAGGCCTATCTGGTATTTTAGGTTGCAAGTGATTTTGAACACTTTCAATTTTGAGCTTTTTCCATAGCTCGAACTTGAGCTCCTGATCACACCTCCCAAATGAGAAGCTTTTGGACCCCAAAAGCTCACTAAAATGCTGAAACTGAACTGTACAGTAAATGAGAGAATAAAAACATCCTCTTCTCTTCAGCCTTCAAAAATTTTCCTGACTTGCCAACTGTCCTCATAGCGAATTTTTGTTTAATGAGCCATGTACTTGTGCCGAATCTTGACCAAGTTTTCTCACCATAAAAATTTTCCATTCTGAAACTAGCAATGACCCTTGTTGAAATCTGTGCCCTCTTTGCTTGCATGCCTTTCCATCTCATGGAATCTTGCACCGCTTTGCACCAACACTTTGTTCTCTGCACCAATCGACACCAAAGGCACCTTGTGCAACATACGAAATCAACAACAAGTTGACCTGAAATGTGCTATATAATTGACACAACCATCAATGTAAAAAGTGTGCCCACAATCGACACAAGTCGACAAACATGTGTGACACAATCGACACAAGTCAATAAACAATAAGATTCATCTTGACAAACACATGTGTATGTATCATGTACAATGAACCTATATACAGTTCGCTAATTACACATACAACCTCTATGTACATGTGCAACTTCAACTCTTCTTTTCAAATACCAACAAGTACATAATTCCCAATAACATGTGGGTTAATATAAGAGAAGAACTAAAATACATTGCAGCTACAATATAATTGAGTATCATACTCATCTTTTACACCTCCATGGCGAAAATTTGCAACAACAAAGAGATTCCTTCAACTGAAACTGCTTTTACATGCAATCTTGCATCAACTTTTCAACTGAAATACATGCATACCAATCTGAAATTTACATGTACAAAATTAGTATGACTTACTGCATTAAGAAGTTAATCCACTTCCTACCAAACCAACTCCATGGCATCTTTTCCTGCTACAAAATTTCTACATGTGAATCTTCCATTTCCACATCGATAATGGAATCCATAGATCCACTTGCGCCAATATTTTTGTCCTCTAGCTGCATGTGCTTTGGACGACTTGTTGGATGCAAAGTCCAACAATGAGAGACATCATGTCCCTTCTTTTGACAAAATGTGCAACTCTTATGCACTTTTTGTGAAATTTTTCTTTGCCTCTTCTGCTTCCTGTGTGCTTTCTTTTTCAACCAGCATCTTGAAGCAACATGGTTAAATCCACCACAAAATGTGCAACAAAACTTTCTTTCATTTGAACAAGAAAAATTATCATTCTTTGCTGAAACATAATCAAATTGATCATGTGAATAATTATACCTCTTGTGCTATTTAGAATGTCCATCTTTTTTGTCTTCATGAGACGATGAACTAATAGAGGCTACAACTTTCTTTTCAGACTTACATCACCGTTCTTGTCTTGAGAGCTGTTTGAAGTTGAATGCTCGCCATAAGCGGCATGTTTACCCTCTACTTGCTGCAATGAAGGCTTAAAACAATGACAATCATCCTTAAAACAATTTTGACATATATGCATTTTAGAACTTGGAATAAAGGTTCTCTTTAAATTTGCATCACATGCATTCAAGGATTTGGAGTCTTCGCCATTAAACTGCATATAACCAAGACCAACATTCTTGGGTCGCTCCACAACCGAAATAGGGTCAACCATGCCTTGTGCATGCTTGCCCAAACCTTTGCCTTCATGATAGCCCATCTTAAACATTAATTTGGACCCTATACCCCTTGTATGTTTTTCAAAAGAACCAACACACTTTTAAATTGAGGAAATTGAAGACAAGTTGGAATGGTTTACCTCTTCCTCACACTTGTTCTTGGACAAAGCTTCTTGAGCTTGAAGGAGTTGTTTCTCCATGTCATTCATTCTTTGGAGAATTTTTTCCTTCTTTTCCTTCATGGCTAACAATTGTGCATGAAGTTTAACACTTTCTCTTTGATCCTCAATGAGAATCTGCACCATGTCCTTCACCTTAATGAACTCATTCTTCATGTCATCATTGAAGAATCTCGTGAAGGAGGAAACTTCACTCGTGGAAGAAGTTTTCATTATGTAAATGGTCAAATTAACAAAAGTAACTTCCAAAGAAAAGTTCTCAAAGCTTTCAAACAAATGACAAACTTTTAACCAAATGTCTATAAAGACCCCTTCTTATTCAAGCAACCATAAAACAAAAACTCCAATAGATTTTGTAGAAAACACTAATCAAGTGGGTTTGTTTTCCAAAGATAATATTGAGGTACTTTAGGGTAATGAAATAGCCTACAACACTTTTTTCCTTTCCAAGACTTAGCTAACATCAGCTATCTTTTCAACTCAAGCAAACTCAACAAACAACCATTTTGCAACCAATAAAATAGTCAATATTTTACACTATTTTAACACCTTTTGCACAAAAACAATGCTCAACCTAAGCTCAACCAAAGCTTTGATACCATCTGATCTGAAAATGGAAGTACTTGAAAATGTGTGCAAAATTCTCCATGTCTTGCTCATTAAACAAAGTGTTGTTGGTAATTGTTTATGAGTTTATGTATGAGGGGAAGTTAATTTAATTTGTTGTTTTACATATTAAATCAGAAATACATAACAAGATAACTTCACCATAACATGACACAAATGTTTGGTGAGCAGTTCACCCCTCCTATGCTACGTCTGCAGGATCATGCCTCCCAAATTGGCTTGTCCTCTTCTATTAAAATTATCCAAAATGCTAATACAAGTTTAAAAGTGCCTCAATAGGCAAATATTACTGTAAATACAGAATCAGAAGACATGAAAATGCTAAAAATTCCTTTCCATATTCACTAAACAGTGAATAATTACCATAAACAGTGACTTCTTCAACAAGGCCCTGATGGCTCTTTGAAATCCTCTGAAGCTTTTCGGGCTGTAGAAGTCCTCAAACAGTTCTAAGACCTCTTCCATTAGGTTCATAAGGTCAAAAATAGCTGAAAATGGTTTTTGGATCACCTCAAACAGTGAGGTACAACTCCAGATAACTCTATTTCCCCAATGGCCCTAGTGGCTCTCCAAGCTTCCATGAAGCTAAAATGGTTGTATAATACCTATAATACCTATAGAACCTATCCTAATGGCTCTAGAATGCTGAAAATAGTTGAAATTGTTTTTTGGTTCACCTCAAATGGTTAAGCATTGCCCAAAACAACTCCAACTCCCTCTTGGCCCTGATGTCTCTCCAAGCATCCCTGAAGAAAAATTGGCTGTTATAAAATATAATGGCTTTGAAACCTATCTCAATGGCTCCAGAATGCTGATAATACCCGAAATAAATAAATAAAAAATCGTCCAAAAAGGTTCAGTAATGAAGAAGTTATGATGAAAACAGTATTTTGCCCAATTTTACAAAAAAAACTCCTCCAAATCTGGGCTAACTCCAGTTAAGAACGCCAAAAATGGCATAACTCCAGAAAAGGTGGAAATGGCGCCAATTTAGGAGGAACTGTTTGGAGGCTGGCATCAAATTTCGGAGTGGTCACATGTGTCGAACCCGTCGGAATCGCCGAGAAGACCACGGCATAAACCGTTGCCATAAACCTTTTAACGTGGCATTTATTTGCAATGGAGCAGTCACATTAAAACTTAACGGTCTGTTTAACCATTTATTAAACCTTTGCCTGATAGGTCCTGAGGTCGTGGCAGAAGGGTCACATGAAATGGGGGCTGGCCCCCTTTTGCCGCCAAATGAAATTCAGTTAAACTTTAAATATCATATGCATTCCAATGCTATTAAGAACCAACGTGTGGCACAATGGTAAATGTGTGTGCTAGCTGGTGGGAGGTCTGGGGTTCAATCTCATGGACTTACGAAAAAAAATTAACACACCAAAATTTACCACGACTTGGGGCCACATGGCGGCCTTCGGGCTTGCCACGTGGTAGCCTATTATTGGTCGAAAAATTTCCAAGTCAACCCAATGACGAATCAGAACTGGACACTTGTCGTAATTTCATTTGCCTGTATGGAATATTTTGGGGAATATTCTAGGGAATATTCTGAGGAATATTCTTTTTTAATTTTTCAAAATTTGAAATTAAAACCTGGTCAACTCATTTTTTTGCAGTTTACTGAAAACTTCAAACTTGTATAACTTTCACATACGATGTCGGATTTGAGTGTCGTTCACAGCATCAGGATCATATCGACGAGGCCTATCCGGTAGTTCAGGTTGCAAGTGATTTTGAACACTTTAAATTTTGAGCTTTTTCCATAGCTCAGACTTGAGCTCCTGATCACTCATGAATACCAATTTGACCAAATCCATTTCCTGTCATCTCCTTTCAAATGGATAAACAAAAGTTGTCAATAGATGATTGAGCACATATTTCACATGTAAAAATCCAAGCATCTATTTACATAGGATGAAATCCTTCCATATGTTCAACGTAGCTATAAAAAATTCCTCCATGACTCTATTAGCCATAGACCTTTTTAGGCGTGCTTGGGGTTCCAACCATTAGCCCCAATTGATGTAGTTATGCCCATTTCATATTCACTGGTAGATTCCTCCCATACTCAAGTCAAGGTAGATAGGGTAGCCAAATATTTTAGAACAAATCCAACAAGTTAACGATATCCTTTAGAAATACAATATCAAGTATAAGACAGGAATGACCAGCACAAAGTTACACATAAGTTTCAAATTGGTGATAAGGTGTAGTTTCATTTAAAAAAAGAGTGTCTCACAAGCACCTATAGTAATCTCAAACCACTTCGATATGGGCCTTACAAAATCATAAAGGATGTGGGTGAAAATGATTTTGAATTCATTATTCCAACTTGGCTTACAGCCAATATTTAATGCAGAGCTACTTCAAACATATTTTCCACCTATATTGGAAACCTCAAAGGAAACCGAGCAATTGGCCCCCAAAGAACTCAATCCTAAATGCATTGAATAATCTATAGTGAATTGAATCATGGAAACCCAGAAAAATAATACCTACCAACAACACTCAACTCTACCAGGTTTTCAAAGCAGGGAAACTTCTTCACTACTAAGGGAAGTGGCTCACCAAGAGCCAAATTTAGCAGAAGTTTCCCCATATGGTGAGGAAAATTGTTGCAATAGAGACCATTTCTTCCTACAAGGGGGACTGGCCTCCCACCTCTTCCACTTTCTCAAAAATTCTCTATCTTCTTAGTATTTTTTCTATGATTTTTAGGTCCCAAAATTTTGGGGCCATTTTAAGGCCCAAAATTATGTTTTTGGAAATTAGGGGGTTATGGGTTGTCATAGCATTCCTTGGCCCTAGTAAAAAATTTTAGTCCCTAGATAATTATTTCCAATGAGTTATCGCATGCCCAAAATGTGCATTGTATGCAAAAAAAAATTCCCTAGGAAGTTGATGTACCAAACACCTCATGTCCCACAAAAATTTTATCATTTCATCTTATAGGATTACCATTTTAGACCTCTAGTGTTCATTCAGTATGTAAAATTCCATTCTTTCAGCCTTTTGTAATAGACTTTGCAAATGTGTGTAGCTACCATCTCTCTTTGTTCAGAGATAGCTACCACCATTCTATCCATTTTTCGTTCTACAATATTACGTTATTTAATTTGTTAATAGAAGTTGCATTTTCACCATATAGTTGTGCTTTCTGTTATGTTTCTCCATGCAAATTTAATTTTATTTATTTTCTTTAATTTAATTCCTATTAATACCTAGATCAATTGTGCTACTAGGTGAGACCAATATTAGATGGATTGTTGGACATACATGTATTTTTTATGCAATCTGGGCTAGAGATTTGAATCATACAAAATCGACAAGTGAGTTTGTGGTTAACCATTTTGGAGTAGAAATTAGGTGGATGAGAAACATATAATACATAGTGGCACTCTCAAATATAGAAGTTGAATACAAGGGAGGAAGTCATGCAAGTAAGGAAGCAATATGGCTATAGATATTGTGTTAAGGTATTGGGTTGGTATGATGTGCCCAATAAATAATTTTGTTAAGGGAAATTCTCAATTTTGTAATTTTTGCTAATAATAAATTTTTTTGGCAAATAAAATTAGGAAAATGGGTTATGAGAGCTCAATATGATTTTTGGAAAGAAAAGAAGGCCAAAATTAGGATGAAAGAAATATTAAAGTGAAGATAAGTTGTGGAGGCTACCAAAATGGAAATTGAACCATGGGAAGAATCAAACCATGGTATCAAAGAAAATTGTAAGAGAAACCAACCCATGGTATGAGGAATGGAAAGCCAAAATAAAAGGAAGGCTAGAGCCTCATTTTGATCATTCTATTTTGGAATTTCATTTTAGAATTGGAGAGTATTCTTGAGCTGCTTAGCCAAGTCAATGAGTGTTGTTTAGCACAAGGAATTTCCAAGAAGAATTCCACCCTCATTTCAGATAAATTTGAGTGTCTCCCTAGTGAGGTACTTTGGGGAGTCCAAATCAATATTTCCATAGAGATTTATTGAAGGTATTCACTTTGTTTACCACTCCTTGGGAACAGAGGCAGTTAGAGTTTCTCATTGGAGGATCAACTATTGTGGGTTGGATTTCCAACTGTTTTGTAGGGGTTGAGTAGTAGTTTTTTCCGGGTATTAGAGCTGATTTTGGCCAAAAGTTTGAGGAAGGAATTTTGCAGGGATTTGGAGGAGTTTCCCTTCATGAAAATTGTGCATCCTTGCAATATTTTGATTTTTGTAGCTCACTAGTAGATTGTGAAGGGCTACACGTGGATTTCGGGGGTTTCAGTGACTGGTGGATTCAACCCAAGAATTTTCTGGGTTTTGTGAGAATATTTTGTGGTTAAAATTTCAGAATTTTCTGGGCAATATTAAGGTCTAGAATCCTCATTCTTATAGCAGGGTGAATTGCTAGTTTAGCTAGGATTTTCACAAAATTTGAGAATTTTGGGTCAGTTGGAATCAAATCAAAATATTTATATGTTTTATTGGTTGGGGTGTGAGTATCCTCTCTCTAATGTTTCATGATTTTTGGAGCATTTTTGAGGGGTCATTTTGCAGTTTTCCTCTAGTAGCAACAACAACATTATTTTCTAGGTAATTTTCACATTTTGGGGCTTTTCGGGTCACCTCGAATTAGCCCAATATTTTTCTGGGTTTGTTAGATTTGGGTAAGAGAAACCTCCAGTTAATTTTGTGGGATTTTTAGAACAAATTTGATGGCATAAATCACATTTTACCTTCAGCAACAACAACAGAATTTTCCCGGCAGTGTATTGGGACAAATTGAGCCATTTAAGTTGGAGTTTTGCTTATATCTTAACCTTGGCATTGTGTTCTTGCATTAGAAATCCTAGGTTATATCATTCTACTCTATTGTACTCATCTCTAGAAATTTTTTAATAAAATGGCTGAGATTTGTTACTACTATTATGTGGTTTATTGATCTATTTATGCTTGTGTAAAAATTGTGCTTGCATGGTTGTGTTTTCTTGTTGTAGCTTAGTGCATGTTTTTGGTATTCATTTTATTCCCTAGTTTTGTATACTATAGTGGTATCAGATCATGATCTTGGCCAAGTTGTGGGACTTAAGCTAAGTGATGAAAAAACTAGATTAAAAAACTAAGAAATCACAGGACCAAAGAAAGGTTAAAATCAAACAACATGGTAGTAACCTTGAATGAGGTGATTAGGATGAAAAAAATGATGATTGATGTGGGGGAGAAACTGATTCATGCCACAATTAGGAATCATGACCATTCTCAATTATACAATAAATCCACTATGCCAAAAATTATGGATAATGCATCAAGATGGAAATACATGATTGCAACTAATGTGGAGTTATTGATAGAAAATTGGAGGGCATACCAATAATTGGACATGACATTTAGGTGTCCCTCTCCTTTTGGGAGTTATGTGAACTAAGAGACATGCACAAATTAGTGGGAATTCAATGGAATTATGTAGGGATGATGAGGAGGATCAAGGCATAAGATGAAAAAGTAGTTGAAGGAGTCATGGTTAGCAAGGAGATAGTTGAGCATACACTCGTTGATGATATGTCGACAGTTGATGAGGTACCTGGTGTTGTGATCGGGTTTTTAGGTGATAGTATAACATTATAGGTTGATGAGGTTTTGGGAGACATCTGCACAGTTTATGAGGAGTCGATAGGTACATAGGCATCTGCATCTATGAAAAATTTGTCAGACGACAGTCACCTACAATTGACCAGTGAGGATTTTTATAATGATGGGTTGTCATTGGAAGAGAAGTTGGAGGCTCAAGTTGAGGTTGTGATGGAGGAGGATGAACAACCATTCTTGGGACTATACATTAATGAAGGAAAGTGTGGAGAGCGCATGTTAGGATTTCAGCATAGTTCACCTCAAAGGCACACTGATGGGGTTTGAAGCATTATTATCTCACCCTTATGCATTGGATTGAGAGAGGCTGAGTTGTTTAGATGGATCATAGGGGATGACTAGGTCAACTGGGGCCCATGACTTGAGTTGAGTATTTCAAAACGTCAATATGGAGGGTTTGTCCCATACACAGGAGATTGTACATTCAAACCCTCATTTGGGATTGGATGACGAGAGGTACTGATTTGGTACCCAATTGAGTAGGTTAGGCAGTTGGGTACATCTATGGTCACATTTCAATAGAGGTCACAGATTACTATAGGAGTACATGGATCAAATTGTTGTTGGGATCCAAGTGGGATTCCCTGTCACAACATGGGCTTAGTTAGTGATGGTATTAGTAGTGCCATGGATCCAATGACCAAGCACCCACACACTTTTAGCTCTCCATTAGCACTAGTATCTGTCTGTATTAGCAGGGGGTAGGAAAACTTCATAGGTTGTGCGGGGGTGTTGGGCGTACATGGGATCGTAGGATGATCAAAATACTCTAGCGGGCACTGGTCAGAGGAGATGCCATATCCAGGACATCATACATGGAATTGTATCAAGACAATGCTCTCTTATTGTCATATTAGATGTTACAAATACTAAGGCTAAGCATAGTAGTACCATATCCATTAGCATGTGGTGGATTCACTAGCTGAGTAGTGGATGAATGGACACATGTCGGATGGCTAAGGATGCAGGGTAGTGTGGCAGGTGGTGTAGGTGCGCAGTGGTGCACAAAGTCGTGTTGCGGAGTTCAGTGTTTTGATAGGAGCATAAAGGTGCATGGAGGAGTGGCATGTTATTTGGGTTTTCACTATGGAGTAGGAGGAGCAACTCACACCACCTCAAGGTTTCTCATGGAGTGACAACTAATTCATCACATGAGGGATACCAGATGATTCGAGATGATATGGAGTTGGTAGTGGTGTTTAATAGTGCACATATGTGGGCAATTAGGTACATTCATGTGCCAAGGGGCATGAAGATACATGTTCTTATGTAGGGGAGCGCAGGGATGCTTGGTCGTATGTAGTGATGTGTGATGATTTCCATTGGGATTTTGGAGCATTACCACTAGTGAAATCGCCTGATAGAGATGAAAAACATGCCATTGGGTATCGTTCACCCAGGATCGATGAGGACGCAAATGAACCTCGTTTGATGATGTCCATGGGGACTCCTACGCCTCTCTCACTTCTACATTTTTTGTAGGCACAAAGGAGTTGGGTGTTGTCCCCTAATACCTTCACCACAAGTAGCAGGACACGAGAGGCTCACTCAAGACAGTTAGTTAGGACACAAATTATCTAATGAGATACTTCTGAGTGGTGGAATTTGATCAAGGAAAGAGTTGAAAGGTACATGCTTGGGGAGTACATGGGTTGTTGTAGAGATAGTGTATGCTCTACCCCTGAGATCACACTTAGGGAGGTGAACATGAGTGAGTTGCAAGGTAAACATTCAGCAGGACAACCCGAGGTGTTATGTGAGCATGAGGTATAGGGGATGATATTCCTCATTGGCATGAGGATTCCTAGGATCGAGGAAGTATCTAGGCACATCATCAGGAGCTGGGATAACATATTTATATTGAGATTCAACAAGAATATCCTAGTGAAAATTAAGCACCTACACTAGAATGGAGCCTCAGGCTATTTTTAGGTGGATATCTATTGATAGATGCATGAGAAAATTCTATTTATAGATGCATGTCTATTTATATATGTATGTGATAGTTCTATTTATAGATTGAATGTATATTTATAGATGCATGTCGACTATTATTATCCCTTAATATTAGTTGGACAATAAACAATAATATATTCTCAATGAGCACTTGGAAATAGTTAACTAAAGTGGCAAACCAGTTAGCTAAAGGAATTTCGAGTTAAGAGTTTGGTTGATGGGACAAGAAAGTGGACTTAGTTGTAACTGAGTGATTTGAAGTTGTAATAGAGTTGGAAGTGTAGTTATGCAAGTTGTAAAGTATTTTAACTCAATTAAGTGAGTTAAACTTAGTTTTGTTAGTTGTAACTGAAGATACAATACTGGGAGATCAAGTGAATTAATTATTAATTAATTCACAATCAGTGGTATCGGTTGTATGAGTTCTAGGTGAAAAGGAAGTAAACTATCAGTTGTGACATTATCCGGTTGCACACATGCGATGACACACACATTGGAGGTTCCCATGATGATTGCACAGTTAAGGCAAGAAGGATTTCACTCATTCATGGATTGCTATCAGCTAGGATTGCGTAGTGGAGGCAGGTTGTCTAGAGACAGTAAATTGGCTAAGGAACTTGGCAATTTTTGTATGGCAGTGTGAGACAGTTAGCTTATGTACTGATAACTCTTGGATTGGAGCTTTGTATGTAATTGTTTCATTATCCATGATATAATACATAATAGAATATAATGGGGTTTTTAGCTATAATCTTTCCCTAGGTAAATTATCTATGTTATGTGTGATTGATATTTCTTCATGATATTGTGATTGGAGATTTTGTTTTTAAATTTCTGCAAAGATAAGTAGAAGTGATTCTGTATTTAACAATAGCACATTGTTAGATCAGGAGAATCCAAGATATACGTGCATTTTATATTGAATTTCTACATGGTATCGGAGCATAGGAAATTGCAGCAGTGAAGCAGAAGTTGAGTTAAAGAATTTGAATTTACAGAAAGAATTTCTTGTTACTACATATGATTCAAGATCGAAATGGCTTTCAATGGCTTGAGGTTAGAGTATGCACTCGATGGCAGCTCAAACTACATTCCTTGGAAGGATAGGATGGAGGAAATTCTCAAAGATAATGGCTTGAAGGAATTCATTGAAAATGATGTTCCTAAGCTTGCTTCCTCAAATGTTTCCAATCTTGATGCATGGCATAAGAAAGTGGCAAAGGCAAGGAGGATCATGTTGGAGGGAGTACGAGACCACATTGTCTCAAGCCTCCATGGGAAAGCCACAACATATTCTATGTGGAAGGCTTTGACGGATCTTTTCCAAACTAGTAGTGACCATAGGAAATTGGCGCTCAAAGATAAAATCAGGAAGATCAAGATGGAAAAGGGATACAACATTCCAAATTATCTCGCGAATTTTTTAAATGTCGAGATGAATTGGGGAGTGTGGGAATAAATTTTTCTGATGATGATTTAGGGATCTTGGCTCTCTTGGGGATTCCTAAGAGTTGGCATAGTTATAAAGACTCTATCAACGGACGAGAAAAATTTCCAGATTGGGAATGACTGTGGTCAGATCTGGTGCAAGAGGAGTTCAAGCGAAACACCAAAGATGGCTCTTCATCAAAGCATGATGATCAAGAAGATTTTGCTTTGTCTTCCAAGGTGAAGAAGGGGAAGGGGAATAAATTCCATTCTAAAGCTAAGTCTAAAGGGGAGAAGCTGGATATGTCCAAGGTGAAGTGTTTTGACTGTCACGAACATGGGCATCTTGCTACTAACTATCTGCAAAATAAGAAGAACAAGAAGGCTGCTGAAGCTGCAACTGGTGAGGCCCTTGCCTCACAATTTGAGCTTGAATTCTCTTTGATCGCATGCATGGTTTCAAGTTCATTGGGATCAGTGTGGTATTTGTATAGTGGTGCTTCCTTTCACATGATGAGAGATAAGGAACTTTTCAGTGACTTGGAGGAAAAATATCTCCAGATGCATATAGATATGGGTGACGACGGACAGTACAATGCTACCGGGATTGGTACCATTACCTTTCATAGGGAGTCCAATAAAAAAATTCAATTGAAATATGTTATGCATGTTCCAGGTCTGAAGAAAAATTTGGTCTCAGTTGCAATGTTGGAGGACAGAGACTTTGACGTTGTTTTTAGCGATGGAAAAGCTTTCCTGCGACATAAAACAATGATTCAAGCCAAGAGGATAGGGATTCGAGTTAAGAATCTCTACAGGCTAGAGGTATATGATTGCGCTACCATGATGGGCAAGGTGGAAAAAGTGGTGAGACGGGATGAGGGAAAATTATGGCACACAAGATTGGGCCATCTTCATCATGGAGCCTTGAAATTCTTGCAGAAAATATCTACTGGACTTCAAATGGGAACACTTGCTCAGATAGATCAGTGCAAGGGTTGCGCTGTGGGGAAGTATGTAAAGTCCACCTTTCATGAGATGGAGAACCATGCTTCGGGGATCCTTGAGAGAGTTCACACAGATGTGTGTGGACCATTCTCAGTTGCTTCAACAGCAAAAAATAAGTACTATGTTATTTTTGTTGATGAATTTATCGTAAATGTTGGATCTTCTTCATGCAAAATAAGGATCAAACATTATCAAAGTTCTATGAGTTTAAAAAATTTGTGGAGAAAGAGTTGGGGAAGCAAGTGAAGGCTCTTAGGAGTGATAATAATGGATAATACATATCTAACGAATTCAAGAACTTCTACAACAAAGAAGGAATTCGAAGAGAACTCATAGCGCCTCATAACCCATAGCAAAATGGGGTTGTAGAGAGGAAGAACAGAATGATCGTGGGTGCAGCACGAGAAATGTTGCATGATCAGGGCCTACCAATGCATTTGTGGGAATAAGTATGAAACATTGTGATTTATGTGCAAAACCATTGTCATCATAGAGTACTTGGGATGAGTACACCTAAAGAAGCTTTCACTGGTAAGAAATCGGATGTTTCACACTTTAAGATTTTTGGCTCATCTGTTTATGTGCATGTGACCAGGAACGCCAGGAA
Source organism: Pinus albicaulis (assembly GCA_034641835.2). Classification (NCBI taxonomy): domain Eukaryota; kingdom Viridiplantae; phylum Streptophyta; class Pinopsida; order Pinales; family Pinaceae; genus Pinus; species Pinus albicaulis. Next base: position 807,740,639 of record CM076583.1, on the reverse strand, counting down.
GAAGTTGGAGCCCACTGCTGCAGTTGGGATTTTTTTGGGGTACATAGAAACACCCCATAATTATCATGTTTATTTTCCTAACAATAATATGACTCTTATGCGATGGGATATAAAATTCAATGAGGGGAAAGCCATGCGGTTTTCTCTTGAGAGGGAGCTAGACTTGCATGTTGAGGAGGAACTGTTGGTTCCCAAAGATGAGTCTCTAGATGTGGATCAGCCACAGGAGGAGGTTCATGTAGTGGAGGATTCCACTCATGCAGAACCAACCATCAAAACTGGTAGAAGGCGTACCACAGAAGCTGATAAGTTGAGACTTGATGTTGTATAGAATGTAGGAGCCCCTACTTCACAGCACAGATAAAGATAGTCTCTTGACCAATTTACTGGATACATGGCTCTAATGAGAAAATGTATTGTGACAGAACCATCTTCCTTTTAGAAGCAGTGTAGGAGCCACATGGGTAGATGCAATGGTGGAGGAGTATGACTCCATTTTCAAAAACAATGCTTGGGAAATTGTTCCAAGGCTGGTTGATAAATCAGTGGTAGGTTCGAGATGGATCTACAATGTAAATCAAGATGCTGATGGGAGTGTTGAGAAATACAAGGTTAGATTTGTGGTTCGAGGCTTCTCATAGATCAATGGGATATATTATGAAGAGACCTTTGCACCTGTCGCAAGGTATTCTTCCATAAGGACCATTCTTGCTCTCTCAGTGTAGATAGGTTGGCGCATTCATCAGATGGATGTGAAGACTACATTTCTCAATGGGATCATTGAGGAAGAGGTGTAAATAAAGCAGCTGAAGATTTTGAGATCTTCAACAGCGAGTCACATGTGTGCTGACTCAAAAGAGTAGTGTATGGACTAAAGAAAGCACCCCATGCTTGGTACACTCGGATAGACAACTATTTCACTGAACTGGGCTTCACCAAAATTGAAGCAGATGCAAACCTATACCAAATTGTCATCGAGGGTAAGCTTTTAATCATTGTTTATGTTGATGATTTAATATTGACTGGTGATGAGAAGCTGATACACTCATGCAAGGAGGATCTTGCAAAGGAGTTAGAGATGAAGGATATGGGCCTCCTTCATTATTTCCTTGGATTGGAAATATGGCAGGGAGATGGTGAACTTTTTGTGTCTCAAGGAATGTATGCAAGGGAGATCCTGGGTAAGTTTCACACGGAGGGTTTCAAACCCATGGATACTCCTCTTCCAGGAAACTGGAGGAAAGAGGATGCTACCTCTGGAGAGGTAGCAAATGCTACTTTCTATCGACAGTTAGTGGGTTCACTAATGTATCCAATGAACATGAGACTAGACATTTGCTATGCGGTTAACCAGTTGAGTCAAGCTATGGTTAAGCCTACCAAGCTCTTTTGGAAGGCAAGAAAGCATGTCCTGAGATACCTGAGGGGCACATCAGAGTATGGCTTATGGTACAGATAGACGGATGGAGTGAAGTTGCATGGCTTCATGAATGCAGATTGGGTTTGAAGTCCAATGGATAGAAATAGCACATCAGGGGGGATCTTTAGTATCTGGTCTACAACTATTTCTTGGTACAGCAGGAAGCAGAGATCTGTGGCACTCAGTTCAATGGAAGCAGAATACATGGCAGCGATTCAAGCTGCATGTGAGGTTATCTAGATGAGAAATATATTAGTTGGTTTGTCTAGTTCTCATTTAGATCTGACAGTGATTCATTGTGATAATCATAGTTGCATTAAACTCTCGATTAATCTTGTGTTTCATGATAGATCTAAGAATTTATATATCTGGTACCATCATCTTAGAGATTGTGTGCAGAGGAGGATCATGTTGCTTCAGTACATTCCTATAGAAGATCGGGATGCAAATATTATGTTGAAGGCACTCACCAGGAGAAAATCCGAATACCATGGAGACAAGATCGGGGTGAAGGATAATCCCTTTATTGTTGAAAGGGAGCGTTTAGATTCAATAAGAAGATCCTACTCAAAATTAAGCACCTACACTAGGATAGAGCCCTAGGCTATCTTTAGGTGGATGCCTATTTATAGATGTATGTGCAAGTTCTATTTAGATTTAATGTCTATTTATAGATGCATGTCGACTATTATTATCCCTTAATATTATTTTGACAATAAACAATAATATATTCCTAATGAGCACTTGGAAATAGTTAACTAAAGTGGCAAATCAGTTAGCTAAAGGAATTTCGAGTTAAGAGGATGATTTTTGGGACATGCAAGTGGACTTAGTTGTAACTGAGTGATTTGAAGTTGTAACAGAGTTGGAAGTGCAGTTATGCAAGTTGTAAAGTAGTTTAACTCAGTTAAGTGAGTTAAACTTAGTTGTGCTAGTTGTAACTGAAGATACAGTAGTGAGAGATCAAGTGAATTAATGATTAATTCAGTCATAATCAATGGTATCACATGAAACTGAAGATTTACTACTATTAACTACATGCATGTCAGATCCAGTGGAGACCCAGTTGAGTTCTAGGTGAAAGGGAAGTAAACTATCAGTTGTGACATTATCTGTTTGCACACATGCAACCACACACACATTGGATGTGCCCATGAGGATTGCGTAGTCAAGGCAAGCAGTATTACACTCATTCAGGGATTGCTATCAGTTGGGATTTCACAGTGGAGGCAAGCTATCTGGAGACAGTAAATTAGCTAAGGAACTTGGCAATTTTTGTATGACAGTGTGAGACAGTTAGATCATGTACTGAGAGCTCTTGGATTGGAGCTTTGTATGGAATTGTTTCATGATCCATGATATAATACATAATAGAAGATAGTGGGGTTTTTAGCTATAATATTTCCCCGAGTAAATTATCTGTGTTATGTGTGATTGATCTTTCTTCATGATATTGTGATTGGCGATTGTGTTCTTAAATTTCCGCAAAGATAAGTAGAAGCGATTCTGTATTTAACAATAGCACATTGTTAGATCAGGAGAATCCAGGATATACATGCATTTTGTATTGAATTTCTACAATTTCATTGTGTGGTTTGGTTGGATCAGAGCAGTTTGTCATACGCAGGACAAATTACTGATGTTGGGTGGTCATCCATTGGACACATATAGGGGCCAAAGACGATGCAAAAAGGGGTCCCAAAAACTAGCGGCATGTTACAATAGCAGATAGTGAAGATTGGGATTTTTGTACTTCCAGTATGGCTCTGGGATCTAGGGATCCAGTTGATTGGTGGGACAATCCATTACTTAGTGAGTATAGTTAGGATAGTAGGTTATCCAGTTCATTATCAAGTTGACACATGGGGGATCATCGAGGTCTTCATCATATGGCAAGGCAAGTGGTTGTTCAAGATTAAGGCCTGCCTTGGATTGATGAGCGTGAGTGTTGCTAATTCACCTTGGAAAGTTGAGCTTAACCTTGATGATCACATATATTATGGTCGCGAGTTATAAGAGAGGAGGTTATTGTATAAGAATAGTAGGAATTTAGTCATGACCAGAGTGTTGCATGGTCAACAAGACAAATTATTTTTGTGATGGGCCTGGGACCCTGGAATCATAGTACTTTAAAACTCAACAACCTATAGGGATGAGATGGCTACTATAGGGGTAGATCACTCATATCTTCCTGGGGGCTTTAGTGACTCACTGATAGCATGGGAGACTTCCTCAGCATGGAAGGTTGGCCAGCAAAAGGATACAAGGGGAATTTCATGTAGGAGAGACTTCATCCGCACAAGGATTGTGTTGTGTCTTCAGGAGTTTACACTTGGATTGCATAAGGTGGACTAATCGGTAGGAAAACTTCATGGGGAGTTGGAAAAAGTCCTACACTATCATGATGCTCTACTTATTGATAGTATGTAGAGGGCTTATGGCACCTGTATTTGGTAGGAAAATGTGTGGAACAAGGTGTATTTCACATTGATTAGGATGGCTTGGGATCTTAGTATCAAGGGATTCCTTCATGTCAGGACAATGCTGAGATTGGGGATGAATCAATGGCACATTGGACCCTGATATTATTGGTGGTTACAGTGGTGATTAGGAGTCAGATAGGGAACTATCTAAGGAATTACTTGAGGACAAGAAATTTTTGGCGGGGGGACCTATCATGTCCCCAATTAATAATTTTGTTAAGGGAAATTCTCAATTTTTCAATTTTGGAAAATAATAAATATTTTTGGAAAATAAACGTAGGAAAATGGGTTATGAGGGATCAATACAAATGTTGGAAATAAAATAAGGCCAAACTTAGGATAAAATAAATATTAAAGTGAAGATAAGTTATGGAGGTTACCAAAATGGAAATCTAACCATGGTAAGAATCAAACCATGGTATCAAAGCATAGTGTGGGAGAAATCGACCCATGCTATGAGGAAGGGAAAGCAACAATAAAAGGAAGGCCAGAGCCTTATTTTGATTATTCTATTTTGGCATTTCATTTTAGAATTGGAGATTTTGCTTGAGTTGCTTAGCCAAGTCAACCAGTGTTGTTTAGCATAAGGAATTTCCAAGCGAAATTCCACCCTCATTTTGGAGAACTTCGAGTGTCTCCCTAGTGAGGTAATTTTGGGAGTCAAATTCAGGATTTCTACATAGCATTATTGCAGGTATTCACTTTTTTTTCCATTCCTTAGGCACAAAGGAAGTTTGAGTTTCTCATTGGAGGATCAGCTATTGTGGGTTGGATTTCCAGCTATTTTGCAGGGGTTAAGTAGTAGTGTTTTGTTGGGTATTGGAGCTGATTTTTTCCGGAATTTTGAGGAAGGAATTTTGCAAGGATTTGGAGGATTTTCCCTTTAGTGAAATTGTGCATTATTGCTTCAATTTGATTTATGTAGCTCATTGGTGGACTATGAAGGGTTACACGTGGATTTTGGAGGTTTCAGTGATTGTTGCATTCGGCCCAAGAATTTTATGGGTTTTGTGAGAGGAGTTCGTGGTTAAAATTTTAGAATTTTCCACAGGGATTGTGTTTTGTTGTAATATCCCAAAGGGGGAGAATGAAGCAATACTTAAACACAATATAAGAACTGCAACTAAGTAAACAATAAATCTCAAGACAACATTAGAATATATAGAGAAGATGAGCCATTTTATTATATGGAGATGAATCAGTTACACAATGTACAGAAAATTAGTAGATATGGCCCAAGAGATGGCCTAGAATCACCCTACAGTGGTGTTGCAACTAGCACTGCGTAACTGGTGAGCTTACATGAAGCAATACTATGTTGTCCCTTCTACTGAAAATATGCATGAACTACTGCAAAAATAAATTTAGATCTAGGGAGCTCAAGAGCTCTGATGATGCCAAGATTCAAGATCTGGCCAATGTGATGGTAACCCAAGATAACCCAGAAAGGATTTTCCATATCTACAACTTTGAAAAATCACCCTCCTAGGGTTTGATCCTTTATCTGTTGGGATTATATATCTAAAGCTGGATCTGAAAAACAGATGGCTGAAATATGCCACAAGATCATATCTAAGCTTGAAGGGTTTTTCCCTCCTTTAGATCTACAAGCTAGAAGCTCTAGATCTAGCTTCTCAATCCTCCAATGATGATCACAGCTGCTGCTACACAACTGCTCATAAAAACTATGTTGTAAGGGAGAGAGAGGATCTATGCCTACTGAAATATGTTTCAATAAACTCTAGGATGATGGAAATACTGATGGTAAGGTGAGGGGGTGATCCCTCACAGGATTACTAGCTCAAATGCTAGCAACTTCCTTTCTCCTTTGGATCTGCAATAATGGACAGCATAATTATAGATGGAATTACTGCTGCTAGGAGGTCAATAAATTTTGGCATGATGCCAGATCTGATATGAAGCCCTGGGAATATTTATCTTCAAGCCCAAGGTGATAGGAATAAACCTTCACCAATTCTCCAGCTGAAATACTGAAGACAACCTCCACCTTCCAAACTGATCTTCAGAAATGTACAATTTCTGAATATGGATGTTTTGTAGAAAGTAGGAAAAGATATATGGCACTAATGCCTGATGTATAATGAAGTACAACCCTCTCTCTAGAGCTACTCAAATAAAGAGGTGGGATTCCCGACCAGTGGATGCCACAGTAAACATCCTCCCTCCAAATGGCATCCTCATGTGGAAGACCTTCCCATCTGTCACAATGTGTCATGTATGTCCAACTCCAAATATGCCTCTCTAGAATGTCTAGAATGGCCTCCAACTGAAAAGTTAGATACCCTTCTTCACCAATGAATCTCCAAGTGGCAACCAAATGATGACCAAAGTTATTCTCTACACATGAGATACATAAGATGAAGTGGTTCATTCCCAAAGTGGAAAGTCCCAACTCATGAACTATCTCTCCAGCCCATGATACATAGAGTAGATTACATACATAAATTCCCTCATCATTAGCCATTTTGGCCATGTAGGAATCAAACATCACATCATCATAGTGAAAAACACGAAGTAGAGACATATGGGAAAACATAAACAATGTCAAACCATATTCTCCTAATAACAACCAATGCAGCAAAGCCTCCTGCTACCATGCTAGATCATCATGAAAAAAAGTAAGAGAGCCATACTCTCTCAAAAGAATCCACCAAAACAATGCTTCTTGTTTCCATGCCAAATCATCAATGAGAATATGAGAGCCATACTCTCTCAAAATAAGCCAATGCAGCAATGCCTCTTGCTTCCATACCACATCATCATGTACCAAATGGAGTGGCCATATTCTCTCAAGAGAAGCCACCTCAATAAGGCATCTTTCTACCCCATCACATCATCATCATACCATGTACAATGACCATAATCTCCCAATAGAAGCCAACGTTGTAAGGCCTCATGTTTCCATCCTCCAATAGTGTCATGCAATGTATGGGAAGAATTCAGCCCATACTCTCCCAAAAGTAACCATAGCAACAAGGATTCTTGTTGCCTCCTTGCATTATCATGATGCAAGTCATGGAGCAACAATATGGTAATGGACATGTGAGATGCCTCATCAACATAATACAAAAAAGCTCCCTTACGCCACATCATGTGAGAGTTATTCTTTCTCCCAACCCCAAGTACATACATGAACATGAGATACATCCCAAACAGAAATACATGTAAATACATGAGACATATCCCAATCAAGAATAAATACATGGACATAAGATATAACTTGTGATGTCCAAAATCTCTTCTCAACAACCATAGTAACCATGCCTTCTTCTTCTGCATTCTTCCAGTGATGTGCAAGGCATGAATCAGAAAATTATGACTCATTGAGTGGTAGCCATACTCACCCAAGAGCAACCAGCGCAACCATGCTTCTTGCTAGCATGTATCATAGATCTACAAGTAGTTTGGAAACGCCTTGCTCCATACTATCAACAATTCATCCCAATGTGGATGATGGATCTCATTCTCCAAATACTTGGTATCCTCCCATTGTAGGACACCAACCTTCTCAAGCTGATGAAGAACTTTGCACTCCATGAAATGTTGAAGTGCACCTCCAATGAGATCTCTTAATGAGACCTTCTTCTCATCCATGGCCCTCCAAAACCAATGGGGTTCTGGATCTTCTACAGGTATAAGTCTCTCTTTGAGCTGTGAGATGCTCATTGAGAAAGTGTCGTCAAGAAAGGAGAAAATATTTCTCATCTCAAGATGCCTACCATTCATCATCTTAACCTCCATTGCTTCATGAGTGAAGCTACCTTTAGAATGCTCCAAGAATAATGGAGCCTCTTCATTATCATTGCTACTAAGTGACAGTGTTGTAGATCTACAGTGTAATACATATATTGTCTCAAAGCAAGGTAAAATACTGATCTCATAACTAGTCATTGTACATAGGATCATGATCATCCCATTTTCTAAAAATCCACACTTCAACTCAAAAGGTTGAATGTAGTCCATCCATGACAAACTGGGATAGCTTTCCATATCCTTCTTGATCAGATCAAGGGTCCTCTGCGTTGCGATATGTTGTTGCTTCAAATCATCATTTTGTTCTAACCCTTGGTTATGCATTAGCCCTGATGGCATGTCCCCATAAGTTTCAATAATATCTACTGAAGCAATAGGTGATGAATGTGTATGCATACCTTGGATCAACTGTTGTGTGGGAACCTCTTGACATAAAACAAGAGTTCCTCCAACCAGGACAATGATGTCTCCAACTATTGGTAAGAGAGATGGTTTCTCTTCTACCAATTTACTAGCACTAGAATCTTCCTCCTCTTCCTCGTGCATTTCCTGAATCATGCATGGGACTCTATGTGTCAAGAGGTCAAGACTATCTGGCAGAGGTGCAAGTGTCTCTTCTTCGGATGTACTGCAACTGGTGGTGAATGTAGTGACTCCTTGTCCAGAGTGACAATATTGACATCCTCCTTTGTTTCCTTAGTAAATTTCTCTTTGTGACACATTTTTTCTCTTCTCACATCAAGCTTCTTCCTCAACTTGTGAAAAAATCTGAATATTTAGTCACCTTTGCATGCTCCATGTGACTAAACCACCAATCATTGGCTTCACCATAAAGATGAAGTGTTGCAATATGGATAGCCTCTTTTTCAGCCACAGGATGTAGCATGAAAAATGTATCTCACTCTTTCCTCCAAGCCTTAAAAGTGCTTGAGGAAGATCCATCAAATGTAGGCAAATAGAATCTATTGTGCCTCTTCCTTCTATTGTTGCTATAGGATCTTCTTTCTTCTTTGAGTTCAAAAATTTCTTGGAGAGTTAGAATTTCTTTGAAAGCCCTAGATTGTTCCTTGTACTCTTCAAGATACAAATTAAGAGTCTCATGAGTCTCAGGTTCTCTTATTTCTTCATTTCTATACCTCTCACCTTCTTCAAAGAAAGTGGGCACAGTAGATCTATGAGGAGATCTATGATTCTCCAGTTTTATTTTTTGCTGATAGGAAGTGCTTGGACCTTCCTCTTCAAATCTTCTTCTTGGATCCTTCCTTTGCCTTTCCTTCTTCATTTGATAGACCTCCTTGGAGAGATCTTGCATGGATCTAAAGAGAGGAGTAGCAAAACTATAATCCTCCTTCATTTGATAGACCTCCTTGGAGAGATCTTGCATGGATCTAAAGAGAGGAGTGGCAAAACTATAATCCTCCTTCATGATAGATCTCATCTATCTTGCTTCTTCTTTTGATGCAAAATATGAAGTGTCCACAAGCTGAGCCAAAGATCATGCTCTGATACCATTGTAATATCCCAAAGGGGGAGAATGAAGTAATACTTAAACACAATATAAGAACTGCAACTAAGTAAACAATGAATCTCAAGACAACATCAGAATAAACAGAGAAGTTGAGCCATTTTATTATATGGAGATGAATCAATTACACAATGTACAGAAAATGAGTAGATTTAGCCCAAGAGATGGCCTAGAATCACCCTACAGTGGTGTTGCAACTAGCACTGCATAATTGGTGAGCTTACAGGAAGCAATACTGCACTGTCCCTTCTGCTGAAAATATGCAAGAACTGATACAAAAGGAAATGCATATCTAGGGAGCTAAAGAGCTCTGATGATGCCAAGATTCAATATCTGGCCAATGTGATGGTAACCCAAGATAACCCATAAAGGATTTTCCAGATCTACAACTTTGGAAAATCACCCTCCTAGGGTTTGATTCTTTATGTGTTGGGATTACAGATCTGAAGTTGGATCTGATAAATAGATGGCTGAAATATGCCACAAGATCAGATATAAGCTTGAAGGGTTGTTCCCTCCTTTAGATCTACAAGCTAGAAGCTCTAGATCTAGCTTCTCAATCCTCCAATGATGATCACAACTACTGCTACACAACTACTCATAAAAACTGCGTTGTAAGGGAGAGAGAGGCTCTATGCCTACTTAAATATGCTGCAATAAACTCCAGGCAGATGGAAATAATGATGGGAAGGTGAGGGGATGATCCCTCACAGGATTACTAGTTGAAATGCTAGCAACTTCCTTCCTCCTTTGGATTTGCAATAATGGACAGCGTAATTCTGGATGGAATTATTGCTGCTAGAGGTCAATAACTTTTGGCCTGATGCTAGATCTGATATTAAGCCCTAGGAATATTGATCTTCAAGCCCAAGGTGATAGGAATAAACCTTCACCAGTTCTCCAGCTGAAATATTGAAGACAACCTCCACCTTCCAAACTGATCTTCAGAAATGTACAATTTACGAATATGGATGTTTTATATAAAGTAGGAAAAGATATATGGCACCAATGCCTGATGTAGAATGAATTACAACCCTCTCTCCAGAGCTACTCAGATAAAGAGGTGGGATTCTCGACCAGGAACACCTTGTGCTAAAAAACACTTGCAATCTCTGCTAAACAACCCAAGAAAGCAGTGGAATGTCACATGACAATTCCAGATCTAAACAGACCTTAAAATCAATAATAAATAGCCTACCTTCATTGTTGTCTTCATCTTCTTTATATATTTTATGAGCCTTCCCATGCTTTGGCCCTCATCTAAACTGCATTGTGCATGTGGACAAGATCCTCCATGTTTGACTGTGTTGTCTATCCAACTCGTCCATCATGTCTAGGTGCAATGTACACCCTCTCCATCATGTGTGCATTAATTGCACAACTTCCTACATCATCTCATCATGAATGCTCCATGATCTTCTGTTTGATCCCTTCCAAGATCTTAGTTGACTGTATCAACCTACATGATCTATCTCATTAATGAGACATGATCTCCAATTCATTCACATTAGTAGTTTCTCCACTACCTCCTTTATGTAGATCTAGGCTTAATTAATCCACATTCACACATAAAAAGTGGATATTTATTCATCATGAGAGTTATGGGTCCCTCCACCCTTTTATTTACATAATTAATTAGGTTTATCAAGAACTCTAATATTCCAAATATCATGTGAAAATTTGGGAATATTACATGTGTCTTGAGGAGTTTACTCTTGGAGTGCATGAGGTGGACTACTCAGTAGGGAAAATTCATGGGGAGTTGGATAGAGTCCTACATTATCATGATGCTCTACTTATTGATAGTATGTAGAGGGCTTATGGAACCTATATTTGGTTGGATAATGAGTAGAGAAAGGTGTGTGTCACATTTATTAGGATGGCTTGGGATCCTAGTGTCAAGGGATTCCTTCATGTCAGGACAATTTTGAGATTGGGGATGAATTAGTGGCACATTTGGGACCCTGGTATTATTGTTGGTTACTATGGTGATCAGGAGTCAAATAGGGCACTTGTTCAGGAATTTCTTGAGGACAAGCAATTTTTGGCGGGGAGGATTGTCATGTCCCCAATTAATAATTTTTTTAAGAGAAATTATCAGTTTTTCAATTGTCGCAAATAATAAATATTTTTGGAAAATAAACGTAGGAAAATGGGTTATGAGGGACCAATATAAATTTTGGAAATAAAATAAGGCCAAAGTTAGGAGAAAAGAAATATTAAAGTGAAGATAAGTTGTGGAGGTTACCAAAATGGAAGTCGAACCATAGGAAGAATCTAACCATGGTATCAAAGCATAGTGTGAGAGAAATTCACCCATGGTATGAAGAAGGGAAAGAAACAATAAAAGAAAGGCTAGAGCCTCATTTTGATTATTGTATTTTGGCATTTCATTTTAGAATTGGAGAGTTTTCTTGAGTTTCTTAGCCAAGTTAACCATTTTTGTTTAGCACAAGGAATTTCCAAGCGGAATTCCATCCTCATGTTGGAGAATTTTGAGTGTCTCCCAGCTAGTAAAGTAATTTGTGGAGTCCAACTCAAGATTTCAACATAGCTTTATTGCAGGTATTCACTTTTTTTTCCACTTCTTGGGCACAAAATAGGTTTGATTTTCTCATTGGAGGATCAACTATTGTGAGTTGTATTTCCACCTATTTTACAGGGGTTGAGCAGTAATGTTTTGTCAGGTATTGGAGCTGATTTTGGCCAGAAGTTTGAGGAAGGAATTTTGTAGGGATTTGGAGGAGTTTCGCTTTAGTGAAATTTTTCATTCTTGTAGTAGTTTGATTTATGTAGCTCATTCGTAGACTATGAAGGGCTACGCATGGATTTTGGGGGTTTGAGTGACTGTTTCATTCAACCCAAGAATTTTCTGGGTTTTTATAAGTTTTGTGAGAGGATTTCATGGTTAAAGTTTCAGAATTTTCTAGGCGTTATTAAGGTATGAAATCATTATTCTTATAGTAGGGGAAAATGTTGGCTTAGATGGGATTTTCGCATTATTTGAGCATGTTGGGTCAGTTGGAATTAGCTCAAAAAATTTCTAGGTTTTATTGGTTGGGGTGTGAGGAGCCTCTCTAATTTTTAATGTTTTTTGGAGGAATTTTGAGGGGTCATTTTGAAGTTTCCTCTAGAAGCAAGAATATCAACAATAACATTATTTTTTGGTTAATTTACACATTTTGGGGCTTTTCGGGTCAACTGGAATTAGCCCAATATTTTATGGGTTTGGTAGATTTGGGTGATAGAAGCCTCTAGTTAATTTTTCAGAATTTTTGGAGAAAAATTGATGGCATAATCACTATTCACCTCCAACAACAACAACATGATTTTTTGGGCAGTGTATTGGGACATATTGAGCCATTTAAGTTGGATTTTTGCTTAGATCTTCACATGGGTATTGTATTCTTGCATTAGTAAGCTCAGGTTCTATAATTTTACTCTATAGTATTTAGCTCTAGACAGATTTTAACAAAATGGCTCAGATTTGTTGCTACTATTCTATGGTTTATTGATATATTTTTGTTTGTGTAAAAATTGTGCTTGCATGGTTGTATTTTCTTGTTGTAGCTTAGTGCATGTTTTTGGTATTAATCTTATTTCCTAGTTTGGGATACTATAGTTGGTATAACAAGTTGTAATGATAGATTGTGATAGTCAGAGTGCAACATTTCTAGACTTGAATAATTCAACTTTTCATTCTAAGAAAAATCATATTGATGTTCAGTCTCACTTAGTGAGAGATATGATTGAATATAAGAAGGTTCTACAAAAAAAATATTGGTTTTTTTTTCATCCATTATTTGTGATTTTTAGCACACGATATTCACTTTTAGTAGTTTTGTGGTGCATGGTGGCTCATCAATAGTTTTGTAATTTTGGTTAAGGAACTACGTTTGTATTCTAATCCAAGGTAAATGGACTGGATGTTTAAGTATTCCATGATATATACATGTTATATTGTAAGACTATAAATACATAATATGTTGAAAATCATTCTAGTTTTCTTGGCTTGGGTTTCCAAGGTAAAGTTTGTGTGTGTGTGTGTGTGTGTGTGTGTGTGTGTGTGTGATTGCATTTTTTTTTAATAATGTGTTTGTATTAATTAATTGCAAATGGTTAAAACATACATATTTCTATATCCTTGTACCACTCCCTCTATCCCTTCTTCACATCAATCCTTGTATGACTAAATTTCTCTCTCTCTCTCTCTCTCCCTTATCTTCTTCTCTCTTTCTCTCTCTCCTCCCTCCATTTATCCTTCTCTATTTCACCCCCTCCCCCTCCTCCCCCACTCTCTCACCCCTTCCCTCCCCTATATCCTTTTGTCTCTTTTGGTATCCCTTCCTCACTCCCTTATCCCCTTCTTCACAACAAACCTCCTCCAACTCCATATCTATCCTCTATCCCATTATCCATCTCCTCACTCTCTCTCTCCTCATTCTCTTTTCCCTCACTCACTGCCTCACTCCCTCTATATCTCCCCCATCAGTATCCCTCTATCTATCACATATTCCCCCTATCCACCCCTCCAACTTTGTCTCTATATATCTCCCTATCTCCTTCTCTCTCCCTCTCTCCCTTACTCCCACTCTCTCACTCATTCTCCCCCTATCTCTCTTTTACCCCTCCTTTTTGTCCCTCCTTTTTTATTTCTATCATCTCTCTCTCCCCCCCTTTTCCTTCCTCTCTCTCTCTCTCTCTCTCTCTCTCTCTTCCCCCCATCATTATCTCCCTCTCCCAACACCCCTATCCTTTCCTTTCTATTTCTTTATCCCTCCCTACCTCCTTCACAACAACACCCCCCCACCCCTCTCTCTAGTTATATTTCTTCCTACATTTCTCCCTCCTTCCCCCCTCCATAAGAACCACCCCCTCTTCTCTCTCTCCCTCACTCTACCTCTCTCAACAAATAACTAGATATAAACTTCTTGTCATCACCATATCTGGCCAAAGCTCAATTGGTGTAATGAAATAATTGGTTCAATTTGTCACTACAATATTTTTATATAATGTTGGGAAGTTTCCTTGATGTAATGAGTAATTATTTTTATAGCCTTAAGGTGAATATTAGATCTATAATGAACCGAGAAACCTAATTAATAACAAAGGAAGTATCATTCTAATTATGAGTTAGTAGATAGTACTATTAATATGTTTTCAATAGACTGTAGCATTAAATTTTGAAAAATTAAACTCCTTGGTTAGATCCACTCCATATAGTTATGTTCAATGAGATCTCCATGTAAAGAAAACACTTGTGGCATTCATTTAATGCACCTTCCATCCAAATTAAGCAGCAAGTGAAAGAATTAGTGGAATGAAGTTCAAATTTGCAACCAAGTCAAAGGTTTTAGTGTGGTTTATATCCTCATTCTAAGAAAATCATTTAGCTACTGAAAAATCCTTTTTCTTGGAATGATGATTTTAGATGTGAATTTGGTCTTGTAGACTCGTTGATAATTCACTACATTATTTCCTCGTGTTCAAGGAACTAAATCTCATGAGTCATTATTCATTAAGAAATTATATTTATCAGCCATAACATTCTCCCTTTCAAGTCAACTATGTGCATTTTCATATGTGTTTGGATCACCTACCTCTAATAGATTCAATTATGCTTATCACCCGTCCAAGAAGATAGGCCTTTTTGTTGGATTACTTGTACCAAGATCACTAAATTTGGACTAAAAATAGGTATAAAACTCATGGTCAACACCACCATGAAAGTTTGACTACTGGTCAATTCAAGCAAAGATGTTGATGATCTTGTGAAGCAACTAGTCAAACTGGAATTGGGTACAACTTCCAAAGGATCACTACTCAAGAATATGGAACAAAAATTCAATATAATAATACTTAAGGTCTTCACATCAAAGGAAAAATCTCTTCTAAAGATAACATCATGTCTAAAAAGTTCAAACAACCTATAGGACTTGTGACTCTTTAGAGTAAACCATCATGATACAATCATGAGTCTTCACATCCAATTCCTTTCTTTTTTAATTTTGAATCTGATCCCACACTATACATCCAAAGGTTCGAATATGCTAGACGAAGGATTTCTTCCACTCAATTTCTCAATTAGAGCTACATCATGTAAAAATTTAGTCAAAATTAGATTTAAAAGTTAGTTAGAGCAATAGATGGATTTTTCCCAAAACTCACAACTTAGTTGATATACCTAGCCTAAACCAAAAAATGTGACATGTCTACCAAAGTTTAATTTTTCCTTTTGATAATGACATTCTGCTAAAGTGTGTGAGGTATATATCTCTACAAAGAGATATCATTCTAATGACAAGTAATTTTCAAAATCCTTGCCTGCATATTCTCCTTCGTTGTCTAGTCACAAACACTCCATAAGTCAACCATATTTTTTTTCAACTAATGCCCTAAATTTCCATAAATTTTCAAATACATGACCTTTATTCTTCAAGAAACACCCAAGTATACTTGGAAAAATTATCAATGATGGTTAATACATACCTTGCACTAGCTAGTGATGGTTTTTTCAGGGAACACAAGTGACTATCGACAAGTTCCAATTGAGTCTCTCCTCTCAAAGATCTCCCTCTATTAAAGGAACATTGTAATGCTTTTTCAGTATACATCCTTCACGTACTCCATCAAGGAGAATAACTTTATATAGTCCATATATTGTGTTTCACCATTGGCTTCAAGCTCTAAAATTAAAATGTATAAGTTGTTTTCTCCAAACTCTAATCTTGGCATAAATATAAGATCTGAGTGTAGCAAATCCTAGATATTTCTTGGAAAAAACACAGAACTTATACAATTGTACATAGATTCAAGAAAATATTCTCTAACAACAACAAATTTTTTATGCATATCCTTCATAACAAACCAATATAGTCAAAGATATACCTTCTTTCAAATATGTGTTACTTGGGGTACGAATAAAAAATTGGCATCAAACTAGGTACATAATATACATCAATGATTACACTTTTTGACATTATTTTTTACCAAAACCAATAATAAAAGTACATAGTCATTTGTGGTAAAGGTTTCTTTCTTTGAAGCCTCTCCTAATGAATAAAAAACAAAATCAACTTTAGGCATATGATTATAAGTAGATTTAACTATTCATTCACTCTAATAAGTATGTGTATGCAAGGCATATGAAGCACTAACAAAAATTGTATAGTTATATGCCTTAAATTTTTAATCTTAGTCCTAAAAAATTAGTCAATCTTCCAACCCACACATCTCCTTCAAGATTATTCACTTTCTCCTCTAGTTTCTTGGTCTTATGCCAATGAGCCTTTTCCATATGTTTTATTTTCCTTCAATAACAACATGTCTTATTTCTACCTTCTTAGTTGATGTATGATCACCTTTCTTCATCTTAATAGTCTAGTCAATGCAATCACATTATTTCTATTAACTACAGTGTTGACCTCTTTCTCTATAATTCCATTGACCTTTTCACTTTAGAAAATGGACTTGTATTTGACTTAAGGTTTCCCTTCATGAAGAAATTTTTCCTATGCCCCAATTAGTAAGCCACAAAAATAATTAAAGGATTAATCCTTACCAATCATCTTTTATAGCACAAAAATTCAAAACATTTCCAAACTTTCTAGAGTAATGTGAGTTTATGAAATTGCCAAGATTTCAAGTGGACACTCCACCCATCATTTGGGTCAACACTCACATATTCCCTAATCATGGGTGGAGAGTACACTTGAGATATTAGAAATTTCATAAACTCACATAAAAACTTCTAGACATTCTAGTAACACAAAATTCAAACTAACACATCTTAATGTGTCTTAAAATTCACTAGAATTAATTCTATGAGATGAACATTTATTTTCATAATTTTGTTTTCCACTCACCTAATTTCAACTAAAGGTCCTTCACATGGACCAATTATTCTTCAATTTCTTCAAAAGAGATGATCTATAGGGATCAAATATTCCTCAACTTTGCATAAATTTTTGTAAACTTTATAAAAAAAATTCCTTCAACTTCTTCTAGATAATAATTCAAATATTCAATTTTTCTTGTGCGAAAATGAATCTTGCTAGATATTTAGGTTGTTATGTGTTGAGAAATTAGGGTGTTTCATTCAATTTCTATTTCATGATAATTACTTGTGATTTCGTTATGCTTATTTTACGTAGATCTTATCTTTGTTATATTATTACGTTCTCAATCCAATCAATTATCAAATGCACAAGAGACACAATATTTAGGCTTTCCATCCAGGGCCAAAACCTCTCCCTCTTGGAGAGGAAAATCCAATAATCATTCTTCTTATAGATCATCGATTGACGAATAACAAGACCATGACAAAGACCCTTGACACCAATATGCCTCCAAAACCCTTGTCAATTTCTCTTCTAGGCTCTTTTAGTTGATCTTTCTTTTTTGCGCCATGTTGCACCAATACTAGGAAAGCATGGTTCCTAGCTCTACACAGTGAACTCCTTCCTACCCTTACTTGAACTTACCTTGGCCTCCTAAGGACTTATTCTTAGTCTAAATTCCTATATGATGCCTTAGATTAAGATATTATTCGTTGTTTTAGCCCTCCTTCATGTTGAATATTCCAAAATTATTCTTCACTGAAGTATCCTTGGCCTCCCTAAGATATGTGAGACAGGAAGGGACCCAAAAACAGAGATAGTAACTCCTTTTATTGACCCAATCATAATGTTGTTCCTTGCTGAGATAAATTTTTTTCCTCGCTCCTTTTCTACGTACCAATATCATATAACTTGACCGAGATAGATTAGAACCAACATAGATATATATGATAGCATCTCTACCTTCATTGAACAACCTCCCTTCTAAATCCCAACTCGCAGATCCTACTTTGTATTTCCATATCAAACTGGACCGAATCGCTTGTCTCCAAATGATGTCACAGTTCCTCTATATATAGCGATAGTCTCCCCTCTTTTAGGTCGATATGTCTATTTGTAGATAAGCTGACTTGTTCAGGGTGGATCTTCAAAACACTTTGAGACAACTTATTGGAGCTTAGTGACAAGGTCTTGGAGCATATATTTACATTAAAAAATTGTCCTTTACAAGTGTAACATCACTTCATATACATGACTCTAAATTATATTTATGATAAGATGACAAACCCCTAAATACATCAAGAAAAATTCTTTGACCTATAATAAAACTCCTTGCTCATGAAACCCATGAGGAAAGCATTACAAAAATACATGTTATTATCTTTGTCTTCTTCATTACATAAATTCATAATTAAAAGTCATTATTAATACCGAACCTAGTTAGACTTTTCAACACTCCCTCTTAACTAGGGAAGTATTCATAATGGTACACGATCACTCTCTATGCGAAGAATCTCATAAGAAGGATCTGATTGGCAATAACATCTGTATAGAATTATATCAACCATTATTGTCACAGTGCAAGGCCTTGACTAACAACTCCATATCTCCACGATACCATGAAATAAAACACTGGCAAGACCAATGATGAGTAGACACCCTCATCATTGTCTCTCTTGGATCATATCCCACCTGGGTTCATATATGATATTTCCATCAGGACTATTCTTACTGTTGGTTTCTCAGTCCTCAAAGAATATTTTTCTTTTCATGACTAATATTTCCATGGATTCCCTAATAGATCCCCAAAAGAGTATTTGATGACAAATGATTACCCAATCCCATATTTTGTCTTCCAAGTGAAGACAAGAATGATGTGTTTATCTCTCCCTCTCAATTAGGGAGGACATATTCCATAAAGGAATGTACTCATTCTTATACAAGGAATGTACCGAAGCTCCCTCTTAGATTAGGAATTACTGTGTTACTTCCAAGTAAGAAATTTATTGCCAGGCTCCCTCTTAATCAGGGACCTGTAGAAGCAATGATGAAAACACCCATTTTCTCATGAAGAAATACTTCCTTTGATGACATGAATTTCTTTTAGGAGCCTTCATATTTGGGATCTCTTCATTAGGGCATCGATCATCCATCACTTTCATCCATGAGTCATGTATTCATTCTATCATAAATTAATCCATCAATCTTCTCATCTGGTCTATCCTCATATCATGATGCTTCCTTCAAACCATATTCTTCCAAGGATATTTCATCCTGTCATATGGCTATCAATTTGTGGAATACATAAGCTTCCCTTTATCAGCCTTGCATACGCTCATCTAGATATTATTCAATTATAAATATGAATAATTAGACTAAAAATCACCTTAGTGATGATATTTCAACATGACATCCTTTTTGAAGGCATTAAAATTCTTCGTGCAGATTGACACATCTCCAAAAGATATGTATTGTCAAGGGTCTCCATCTTTTCCAGACTTCTTATTAGAGTCTACATATCTTCCTAGGAGATTTTTCACTCAAGTTTTTTTGGCTTCCATGGATGTTGACTTCCTCTGACCATGGTTGTATTTCTCACAATCTCTTCCTTTCTTTCTCCACACAATTTTATTTCATTACCAAGAACTTCCAATGTACAAATCCTTGATAATATAAAATTACCTCATATTTCGTATGAGGAAATATTATTTTTATTTCATCTGATGTGGCAAACTGTGCATCAGAAGAGTTTCTACTTTCTTTGATAATACTTCTAAAGATAGAAGTATGTTTTATGCAATCATATGACATGATTACATAGAATCTAGTGTCAACATGTGTGTGTGTGTGTGTGTGTGTGTGTGTGTGTGTGTGCGTGTGCATGTGTGTGCGTGCATGTGTGTGTGTGTGTGTACCTCATTATTTTCTTTTTGAGTCTTCTTGTAGCAGGTTTCCTCAAAATTAAGAGTTTCATTCCCTTGGCTTGCTTTATCAATATGTCATAATATCCTAATCCCAGATTCTACAAGTTATAATTTTGGTGAAACCTTTTTCTTTCTTTCTAACCAGTGATTCCAAAGAGGATTCAGTTCCAAAATTTCAGCACATGTTTCCATATTGATTATTTAATAATGACCCTTGATCTAGATGTCTGCCTTCCATAAATGTTGTTTTCAGTGAGGTTCACAGGAGCCACTTATCTCATAGCATAGTTGTCACATATGTGTTTATAGACATTCTCCTATGATGAGTGTTCCTCCGATGCCAATTCTAAAGAGATGCATCTGTCTAATACATAATTCTTCCTAACATACTATCTTACAACCGACATATGCCTCTTAAAGAGAAAGATGATCTCAATCATAGTAGAGATCTTTCGCTTCTTCTTTCTTGTGTTTCTTTGAATCTAGTTCTTCTGGTAGCATGGGATTCTTGATTTTTCCTCTTGTCCTCATTAGATTTAGGACAATCCTTCTTATAGTGCCCAATTTCATTACATCCACAGCATCGTATCTTATCCATGCTCTTCCTTTTCTTCTGAGGACCAAAATTCTTGAATCTTTCCTTTCTTCTTGACATGGAAACATAGGCTTGATTATCTTCATTTGATCCTATATCAATTTTCACTTTTAACCTCATATGTTCTATATTTCATAGATCCTGGAATGGTTTTACTTCTTTCTTCCCATAGATACTTGAAGTGAAGTTTACCCATCCCTCTGTTAGAGCATTCACCACCACTGTAGTCATTTCTCTATCAGAAATTACTTCTCCTTATTCCTGTAGTTTATCTCACATTTCATAGATATTCATAAAATATGAAGTGATTCCATCCTCTCTTGACATCTTCAACGTGTATATTTCTTGTCTCGGATATATTACTTCCCCTATAGTACTTACTGTGGAGCGATAAAAAGGTGTCTTTGTAACTCCTAATTACCTCACATTAATTGTCAACCCAGGGACGACTTTTTGTTTCAAGAGTGTACTCAGTCTGAGGCAGCTATTTACTCAAGAGTAATGTTTGTGAAGATATAGTATAGAAATACAAATGCAGAAATAATAAATGCTTGAAAAGAAATCTAATTACAAATGACAGAAATGTAAAGACTACACTACAGCAACCTTGCTAGACATTGATTAGGGGTGCAGTAGTAATAACTCTTTCCCCTAGAAATCGATGTGAGATGACCAAATCTGGGGACCCGGAATGATTAGCTCTGCCCTCTACAGTTTAGAGATCTCAAAGCAAGTGAAAACAACTCAAAGGAAATGAAATCTAAAACGCAAACTGGAAAGGAACAACAATCTAAAAACAATGAACAGGAATTGAATAGCAGCGTAAAATAAACAGTGAATTCAATTCATAACCAAGCAAACTAGATTTCTACTCTTTAATCCTGTCGACAGCCACGCAACAATCAACTATCGTAATTCATAAACAAAAGGAATAACAACTGAAATTAGATACAGAAAAACAACATTTTATAACAATTGAATCATGAATCATGCTTCTTGTAAAGAATGGAATAACAATGACTCTGTATTTGATCCAATTAGCAATAACTCAATTCTTTAATTGTAATAAATGAACTTCACACAACAGAAATAAACTAATAGAAATACAAACAGCAGATCGCTCCACCAGGGCCGGGCCCTCAACCACCGGTGAAGCGTTGCTGTGCTTTACTCCAGCGCTTGAGAAATGGAACAACAGTGAACTCTTTTATTAATCAGGCATTAATAATTTTTACAAACAACTCACACTCTCTTAACAAGAGCCGATGCACAATTCTGCAAATTACAATAAGAAAAGTCTCTCCATCCTCTCATACACAATACATGCTTCTCCTTTTATAATCAGAAGGAGGAGAAATTAAATAGAAAATAGGATCTCTAATAATAATATTGAATTTATTCCAACCAATTGATCAACAATAAAATAGATTTACATCCATCTTTCAACAACAGCAAGTCGAATTTGGCTTTGTAGCTGAGATTTGGAGGACGGCCGCAACAACAGAACTGAGAAAATCGTGCTTAAAGAACTCTGCGAATCTCTCAACACAGGCCGAATTTGGGCAAACCGTTCTTTCCTAAAGTTAATTGGGTCCGTTCTGGACAAAACCCATGTTCCATATTTTCCAGATTCGTCTTCATTTGCTCAGAATCTCAACCGCAAAACTGTCACTCCTTATTCCAGCGCATTTCTGAGTTGGCACTTTTAATGATCAAATCTTCAATCTGGAAATTACTTTGGAGGCTAAAAATGGTGAATAATGTTATAACCAACTTATTAAAACCATCATTGATAAAATAATTCATAATCATCAATTTATTAGAAATAAAGGAGAATAAATAATATTCATTCATAAGAGCATAAATCATTATAAAATGGATTTAAATAATAAATTATAATAAATGGCGTGATGAAGAATGGTAGAAATGGGTGGAATAAGCGTTCACAAGTGATAATAATAATGCCATATTAACGGCCCAACATACCCCCACACTCAATATGTTGCATGTCCTCATGCAACGAAAACTGAATATATTGCATGTCCTCATGCAACCCAAAGACAAAAACCCATGTGTTAAGCAAGCAATAAAAAATATGTTCATCTCAGCTCATGAAATGGATAGAACAAATGAATTCTTCCTTAATTAATGAATATTCACTTTTAGTAATCTTGATGAAGGCATAACAATTTTTACATTGACATTCAACTATATGTATGAAGTTGCAACAAAATATGATATAAGTAACAGCAAACTTCATTAACCATTTTCTCAAAAACTACAAACCAGTTTTTGTTGAAATTTGGCAAGTAAATTTATAATATATGAATGCCTTTATGATCCAAAAATCAGATCGTTTTGATACACGGATCATGAGATATAAACAAAATGGCTGTAGGTGAGAGTGCATGATTTCCGAAATTTTATGAACCAATTTATCTTGAAATTATCTGGGTTTGTATTAATGATACGTCTGCATTTTCCAAAAATCACAAGAATTGAGTTCATAGTTTTAAAAATATTATAGAAATCAATTTCTGCATTGAAATTGTATGCCTTAAATGAGAAAGAAAATTGAAAACATCCATCATGCGTAGCAATTCCTCCCCCTCTCTGAAAAATTAGCATGCCCTCATGCGATATTAGAAAAAAATTGAGGTGGTTGCTACCAGCTGTTGAATTCTATGCTTGGTGTAAAACAACATGGAATAAGGGAGGTGGTGAGAGTGAATAAGAATAGCAATGGATGATAAAGAAGATGAATAACATGGTCATAAGAAAGAAATGAATAAAAGGAACACTCCCCCATACTCGAAAATGATATGCCGCTGAAAAATAGGGAGTGGTATAGATGTGGACTGAAGGATGATAAATGATGCTCAAAATGGATTTTTATGAAATTCTCCTAAATTTGTAATAAATCAGAAAATTATGCGATTTTACCTCAAGTTTTACCTCCAAAAATGTGGAATGACATATATGGACTGGCAGTTGTTGAAGCTGATGTAGGCAGAATTGGTGCTGAAAGTGATGCAAAAGGTGGAATCCAGGGAAGCACATCATGTCTGAAGAATTGTTCACGTTCGCGAGTTGCTCGAGCCTCTTCTGTAAGTTGCAATAGTGTGGTCATGCTATGAATAGAATTCTGCCCATACTTGTTGTTTTCTTGCAAACAAAGCACTATTTGGCATACAATGTTCTTGAATCCATAGTGTAAGCAATAGATAAGATGCATGCAAAAATTTCAATCAGAAAAACTTATGTATACATGCGATACTAATATTTTGGCAAATCAACAAGTGATGGGAGAATGCAGTAATCATATCGCATGCAATCCCATAATGCATACATTCCCCCCTCCAATTGGAAAAGGAATTCCATGACCATAAAGCATATGAGAGGTGTTGTGCTGATGGCAAGGCAAGGGAATGAACAATATAGCAGTGAATGAAGCAAAGTACACATATCAATGATAGGACAACGAGAGTTATGATTATAATGAGAGCAGAGTGTGTAAAGATAGTTATGAATAAGAGATAGGACGCTTTGGATTGATGATAAGTTACGAAAAAGAGAAAAAGGACAGCAATATGCCAAAAATATGCTTTGTTGATGGTATTCTAGCTGAAAAATGATGTGATTGATTATAAAACAATTTCTCATGCATAAAGGTTCAAAATAGGGAAAAAAAATAAGGAAATAACTTCTCTGATAAAAAGAAAAAAAAATAAGAAAAGGGTATTATAGTAATAATTGACGATAAGATATAACTTCAATACCATAAGCAGAGCCGCTGCTGCCAGCAGGCGTCCATAGCCTCGGCAGGGTTGCTTTTTAACCCATATGAGCCAGAATCCTCAATTTATAACTAGAGAGTTACATTGTTGTTTTACAGAAGAGATCAATGTGCTGGCGTGGTAACCAGATAACCACACTGCCATTCACTGGGATGTAGCAAAAGTGATCAGGCCGGCTCGTGATGAGACCTCCTGTTCCAAGGATAATTGGGCTATCCAATGGATCATAACCCTGGTGTGGTGGCTATAATGGGAATGTCACTTTGTTACAGCCTTATGAACATGGTAGGCTGGCTCGTAATGAGACCCCCTATCCTCCATCTGCGAACAAAATTTTGTTATTATTATACATTTTTATGATAAAAAGAGGGAGGCTCAGCACTCCTTAAGAGCAGGGATGGTGGAAGAAGTTGAACATGTCAATAGAAAAATATACCCATAATCTCATTTATTACAGACAGAGAAGATTATAACCAGGAAGGGTGGAACCAACATGGTATTAAGATGATCAATCAATATCATGTTCAACAGAAAACAATGCAGTAAAGTAGTATATAAATAATTGTGTCCCTTTTGAAAATAATCTATCATCAAGGAGCTGTCCTGTTAAAGATCATAACGTGAATGATATTAGCTCGCTTCAATAAAATCCATAATTCTTGTCCTCATAAAAATAGTGTACTTCATGCCATAAAAGAGAATCAGTAAAATGTGGTTGAGATGAACTAGGAATAATCCCACAAGAGGAAGGAAGGGTTGCTTCCCAAAGTGTTGTTTTTTTGAAGGAACAGCAAAAATACTCAAAAAAGTGTTGTTCCTTGTAGGGAACAACAAAGGAAATGCACACAAAAAAGCAAAAATACACACACAAAAAATGTGAAAATGCAAATGTCGTTCCTTTGGAAAAAGGAACAGCAAAAACGCAAGTGTCGTTCCTTTGGAAAATGAACAGCAAAATGGACAGTCATACAATGCAAATATGCAAAAAAACAAATTAGTTGTTCACAGCATTGATGCTGAGGATGAGTTACACTTTGAATGAAGCAATACCTGAAACACAAAATATAAGAGAAATTAGAAAAAAAAACAACAAAAACAGTATGTAAATAAATAAATTAAGTTACAACAGCTATGATGTTATGTCAAAAAAATGATTTATTCGTAAAATGTTTTGGCAGCAAAGACATGACATGAATCTTCAAATGGAAATCAATTCTTCATTTCTTCTATTACGAATCCGTTGGGTAATGAGTTAGATGAAATTCCTTTGTTTCATAAAATTTCTTTCAAAAATCACTCGTCCATAAATTGACCTTTTTTATTTTCCCAAGACCTGCAAAAAACGAGTGTCTACCTGCAAGAAAACATTAAATCATGGAGAAAGAGAGGTGCACGGGCTCCCCTAATCCAAGAATTATGCAAAAAACTAACAAGTAGTTACTCTGTAGAACAAATCCACGGAGAAAATAACAAAGTAAAATTCGTTTGTTACCTGCGGGGGAGCAGTGGCCAATCATGCTAACCTGCAGTGTTTTAATCACAACTTCTTTGTTTTTTGTCGAAATTGAGTGATTCCAAAGCAAAATGAGAGCTAATTCAAAGGGTTATCTCCAGTAGCAACAGGTTTTAAAAATTCAATGCTATGATATGTCAAATTTGTTTAGAACAACCTGCATAATAGAGTCATTTTCGATTACCCAATCTAGACCAACGATTGATATTTCAAGCATAGATTCTTCGTTTGATGTCGGATTCGAATGATTCAAATTGGAAATGAAAGTAGATTTATTTATTTATCTCCAATAGAAACAGGTTTTGAAGAAAAGAAGAATTGATAGGTGAAATACTGTAAGGAACATCCGGAAAAACAGAGTTTTAAGGGTGCTGATTTACGATAGACAGTCAGTATTTTGATCATAACTTCCCCATACGATATCGAAAATGAGTGATTCAAATTGCATTGGAAACTAGATTCATAGGGGAATCTACCATAGAAACAGGTCTTAAAAATATGGTAATTTAGGCCTCCAAAAACGGACTGTCCCAACTCTGTTCCTGAGCTGCCCGCTAGACATCCGGTCAATGTTTTGGTTCTAACTTTTTCGTTTCAAATCCGAATTGACTGATTCAAATTGGGTTGGAAAGTATACATCAAGGGCTACTTAGGATAGAAACAGGTTTTAAAAATATGGTCATTTAGGCCTCCAAAAACTGACTGTCCCAACTCTGTTCCTGAGCTGCCCGCTAGACATCCGGTCAATGTTTTGGTTCTAACTTTCTCGTTTCAAATCCAAATTGAGTGATTCAAATTGGGTTGGAAAGTAGACATCAAGGGCTACTTAGGATAGAAACAGGTTTTAAAAATATTCACTTTTGGCCCCTCAAAACATGACTGTCCCGACTGTTTTTCCAGAAATTTCGTCAAACCCGCAAGCCAAAAAAATGATATTCAAGCATTTTTTTCAAATTGGTGATAAAAATGAAAATGAGTGTTTGTAGAACTATTATTTCCATTATAAGTCATCTACATACACAAATGAATTAAAAAATTATCACCAATATTGATTTGCATAGCATGTTGCAACAAAAAACAACTAGTTTTACATAAAAAACAAAATGCATTTATTTATTCCCTTATTTATTTTATTTTCTACACTAACCTATTTTGATTTGAAAAATGAATATGACTACGTATAGGAGTACTTCCAATGGAACCATTTTCGAAATATGGCTTCATGTATACACATACCCAAATTTGAAAAATGCATATTAGTGAAAATTAGGGTACGAGAAGCCAACTTCCCTTGAAAAAATGGTATAAAAAATTGTTGAAGCATAGAGTGATGATGCAAACACGTGATGGAGTGAAACCAATCTTCAATATATCCTTTATTTTCGTGATTTCTCATAGCCATCATATCATGAAGTTCTTGAGCTTTTAAAATAGCTTGTTGATGCATGGTAAAAGAAACCTCATTTTCTTCCATAGCTTCTACAATTTTTGAATTTGAAACAGTCTGAATCTCATTGTAAGTTTTCTCTAATAACACATGTGAGATAGAATGGGTGGGATGGGTGGGTAAATTTGGCAGTTCAACATTGTAAGTATGTTGTACTGGTTTATTATGGTGAGGGTGTGGAATTAGTTGAGCAGGAAAATGTGTAAGGAATGGAGCATTTTGATGATGTGGTTGATTGGGTTGTGTGAATGGTTTTGATGGGCAAGGAAGATATTGTGGAAGAGCTAGTGGAGAATATGGAGAATGTGCTTGTGCTACAAGATGAGGGAGAGTAGTCATGTAATCATAAGGTGAACCATGCCAAACTTGTAGATAAGATTGGTGGTTATATTGAAATTGACATGGCTGCCCTAGAACATGAGTATTCCATAATGGATTATGCAAGTAGGAGAATGGAGAAGAAGTGTTTTGAACCATACCTGTAGGCCATGATTTCCATGGTTTTGACCTTGTTGCAGCTTCCTCATCTCTTTGATATGATACTTCCATCCTAGATAAGGAAGAGTAACCATCTATGGGCTGCTCCTTTCGGTCATGAGGGAAAAACACTTCATCAAATTCTTCATTTTTATGAACCTGCAAAACGTCCAATTTTGAGCTTAGGGAGCTAATAAAATCAACTTTAA
The DNA here is from genome assembly GCA_034641835.2 of Pinus albicaulis. Taxonomy (NCBI): domain Eukaryota; kingdom Viridiplantae; phylum Streptophyta; class Pinopsida; order Pinales; family Pinaceae; genus Pinus; species Pinus albicaulis. The sequence continues at coordinate 807,712,637 of CM076583.1, read as the reverse complement.
AATTTTCAAATAAATCATTGATTTCAGCTCTTATGTCTCCTATTCTTGTAGCAGATTTGGAAAAGAAAGAACAAACATCTCTAGAATTCTTACTAGCCTTGGAGATTCCTCTTGAATACCTTATGCACAACTCACAAACATCATCATATGATAACTGAAAAACATCACCTTTTCCTATCAGATTTAAGAGTTCTAAAAATTCATCTTTAATTCCTTTAAGAAGGAGTGTTTTTAAGATCTCTTTTTCCAAATGCTTATGCTTTGATTTTTGAAGGTTATAATGAAATCGATCTACATAATCCTCCAAACTTTCATCTTCCCCTTGTATTATACTGAAAATATCTTCATTGGATTTGCAATAGTCTTGGTACTTTTTCAAGAATATGTTCTTCATGTCCTCCCATGATTGGATGCAATTCCCACCTAGGCTCATGAACCATCGGAGAGCTGCTCCTTTTAGAGTAAGAGGAAACACTTTCAATCTTTGATCATTAGTACAATAATCATATCCTCTACAAAGTATTTAGAACTCAAATAAGAATGTATCTGGATCTTCATTTGCTAAACCATGAAAATTTGGTAAAGATGGGGGAATTATGTGCATTTGTATCACTCCTCCTAGATCTTTGATAGGAAATTCAAAAGTAGAAACGTGAACCATTTCTTACCATAATATAAGATGTTCTTCATGTGTTTCTTCGAGGCTCCTTCTTCAAATGTTCCTGTCAATCGGTTAGTGAAATGGGTGGTGCTTACATCACCACTTGAATGAAATCATGTGATTTATTTTTCAAAATTTCTATTTTTTCCCTAGTCACTCACACAAAAATTCAAACATCTATTTCTACCCAACAAAGCAACAACAAATATGTTAGAAAAGCGGACAGTGGAGCAGGGCTTTTACATGCTCCGCACGTAGGTTCTTACCTTCCGTTTTTAAGATCCAACTCTTCCCTAGCAGGCACTCATCAGATTCACACTACTCTTTAGAAATGGCTACACTCTCCCCGACAACGGCGCCAAAATGTGGAACGATAAAAATGTGTCTTTTTAACTACTAATTACCTTCACATTAATTATCAACCCAGGGACGACTTTTTGTTTCAAGAGTGTACTCAGTCTGAGGCGGCTATTTACTCAAGAGTAATGTTTGTGAAGATGTAGTATAGAAATACAAATGGAGAAATAATAAATGCTTGAAAAGAAATCTGCTTGAAAAGAAATCTAATTACAAATGACAGAAATGTAAAGACTACACTACAGCAACCTTGCTAGACATCGATTAGGGATGCAGGAGTAATAACTCTTTCCCCTAGAAATCGATGTGAGATGACCAAATCTGGGGACCTGGAATGATTAGCTCTGCCCTCTACGGTTTAGAGATCTCAAAGCAGGTGAAAACAACTCAAAGGAAATGAAATCTAAAACGCAAACTGGAAAGGAACATCAATCTAAAAGCAATGAACATGAATTGAATAGCAGCGTAAAATAAACAGTGAATTCAATTCATAACCAAGCAAACTAGATTTCTACTCTTTAATCCTGTCGACAGCCACGCAACAATCAACTATCATAATTCATAAACAAAAGGAATAACAACTGGAATTAGATACAGAAAAACAACATTTTATAACAATTGAATCATGAATCATGCTTCTTGTAAAGAATGGAATAACAATGACTCTGTATTTGATCCAATTAGCAATAACTCAATTCTTTAATTGTAATAGATGAACTTCACACAACAGAAATAAACTAATAGAAATACAAACAGCAGATCGCTCCACCAGGGCCGGGCCCTCAACCACCGGTGAAGCGTTGCTGTGCTTTACTCCAGCGCTTGAGAAATGGAACAACAGTGAACTTTTTTATTAATCAGGCATTAATAATGTTTACAAACAGCTCACACTCTCTTAACAAGAGCCGATGCACAATTCTGCAAATTACAATAAGAAAAGTCTCTCCATCCCTCCTCCAATACACAATACATGTTTCTCCTTTTATAATCAGAAGGTGGAGAAATTAAATAGCAAATAGGATCTCTAATAATAATATTGAATTTCTTCCAACCAATTGATCAACGATAAAATAGATTTACATCCCTCTTTCAACAACAGCAAGTCGAATTTGGCTTTGTAGCTGAGATTTGGAGGACGGCCGCAACCACAGATCTGAGAAAATCGTGCTCAAAGAACTCTGCGAATCTCTCAACACAGGCCGAATTTGGGCAAACCGTTCTTTATTAAAGTTAATTGGGTCCGTTCTGGACAAAACCCATGTTCCGGATTTTCCAGATTCGTCTTCATTTGCTCAGAATCTCAACCGCAAAACTGTCACTCCTTGTTCCAGCGCATTTCTGAGTTGGCACTTTTAATGATCAAATCTTCAATCTGGAAATTATCGTGGAGGCTAAAAATGGTGAATAATGTTATAACCAACTTATTAAAACCATCATTGATAAAATAATTCATAATCATCAATTTATTAGAAATAAAGGAAGATAAATAATATTCATCCATAAGAGCATAAATCATTTATAAAATGGATTTAAATAATAAATTATAATAAATGACGTGATGAAAAATGGTAGAAATGGGTGGAATAAGTGTTCAAAATTGATAATAATAATGGCATATTAACGGCCCAACACTTACCAATAAAATCTCCACCAAATTTTCATATATTTATTTTGAATATTCTAGTTTTGATACATAGGGGATGAGGGAGTCCTTTATGGATTCTATAATAATCCTATGGGCTCTTATGTCTCCCTTAAGTATCTTATTTTGAAGGTTTAGTTACCGAACCTTTGATATAGTCCATGATTTCATTCTGAATAATATTTATATTTTTCCTTTTCTTCCATGCAAGAAAGTTTGAAACCCCAACCAGTTTGTTGCTTTCTTTGTAGAAAGGAAATTTTACAAATTCAGATGAAGTTATAAAGACACTTACTTGAGTAGATGATTTTATTATTCTTACTAAGCTTCATTGTTGATGATGATGTAGATAGTAGAAGGAGATCCTTCTTAGTTAAGCTTCTTCAATAGTGGTGAATAAGAGCTAGATCACCTTGAATCCTTAATTATGATGATGATCAATGATGGCTTGATGATGACTTCAGCAGAATAAAAATTTGGTGAAGTCTTCAATGTTATTAAACAATGTCTTCTGCAATAATGTTAAACAACGTCTTCAGCAAAATGGTGGCTTGATGATGTCTCCAACAATGTTTATTAGGCTTCAACACCAAATATCTTTATAATATTTGATGGTAAATATTACCTTCTTGATGTGTAGGTCCTTTGAATAAGGTTGTTGATCTTCTTAAGATGGCTTGAGGGTTTCTGCAAAGAATGAAGGTATTCTTCCTTGGATCTAGGGTTTTGAATTTTTAATGTAGATCTCTTTTCTTTGAAGATTTCCTTGAAAACTGATCTTTGACCTCTTCTCAAAACTCGATCCTTCTGTATTCTTGCAAAATTTCCCTTTCTTGTCTTCAACACCTTATCTCTGATACCATATTGAGAAATTAGGGTGTTTAATTCAATTTCTCTTTCATGATACTTACTTGTGATTTCATTATGCTTCTTTCACTTACATCTTATATTTGTTATATTATTAAGTTCTTCATCAAGTCAATTATAAAATGCACAAGAGACTCAATATTTAGTCTTTCCATCTAGGTCTAAAACCTCTCCCTCTTGGAGAGGAAAATCCGATAATATTTATTCTTATAGATCATCAATTGACGAGTACCAAAACCATGACAAATACCCTTGACACCGATATGCCTCCAAGGCCCTTGTCACTTACTCTTATGGGATCCTTATGTTGATCTTTATTTTCTACACCATGTTGCACCAACACTAGGAAAGCTCACTTCTTAGCTCTACACAGTGAACTCCTTCCTTGCCTTACTTGAAATGACCTCATCCTCCTAGAGACTTATTCTCAGTCTACCTTCCTGTATCCTTGATGCCTTATACCAAGATCTTCCTCATTGTTGTATCCCTCCTTCATGTTGTATATTCTAGACTTATTATTCACTGAAGTAGCCTCACCCATCCTGAGATATGCAAGATGAGAAGGGACCCTAAAAAAGAGATAATATACTCCTTTTATTGACCCAATCATAGTGTTGTTCCGTGCTGAGATAAATTTTTTCCCTCACTCATTTTCTTCGTACCAATATCACAGAACTTGACCAAGATAGATTATACCCAAGATAGATATATAAGAGAGCCTCTCTACCTTCATTGAAAAACCTCTATTCTTCATCCCAAACCATAGATCCTACTTTTCATTTCCATCTCAGACTTGACCAAATCACTTGTCTCCAAATGATGTCGCCATCCCTCTATATATAGGGATAATCTCCCATATTTTAGGCTGACACGTCTATCTCTAGACAGGTCGACTTGTTAAGGGTGGATCTTCAACACGCTTTGAGCCGAATTCTTTGGAGCTTAGTGACAAGGTCTTGGAGCATATATTTACATTAACAATTTTTCCTTTACAAGTGTAACATCACTTCATATACATGACTCTAAATTATATTTATGACAAGATGGAAAACCCATAAAGACATCAAGAAGAAGTCTCTAACCTATAATAAAACTCTTTGCTCATGAAACCCATGAGGAAAGCATTAAAAAAACACATTTTATTATCTTTGTCTTCTTCATTACATAAATTCATAATTAATATTCATTATGAAGACCGAACCTAGTTACACTTTTCAACACTCCCTTTTAACTAGGGAGGAATTCATAATGGTACATGGTCACTCTCAATCTAAACAATATCATAAGAATAATCTGATTGGTAATCCCATCTATATAGCATCATATCAACCAGTATTGTCGCAGTTTAAGGCCTTTACTAACAACTCCATCTCTTCATGAGACCATGAGCTACAATTATGGCAAGAACAATGATGAGGAGATACCCTCATCATTGTCTCTCTTGGATCATATCCCACCTGATTTCATATAGGATATGTCCATCAGGACTATTCTTACTATTGGATTCACAATCCTCAAAGAATATTCATCCTTTCATGACTACTCTTTCCATGGATGCCATAATGCATCCCCAAAATAGTATTGGATGTCAGATGATTACCTAACCATGTATTGTGTCTTCCAGGTGAAGACCAGATGACATTTCTATCTCTCCCTCTCAATTAGGGAGGAAATATTCCACAAAGGAATGTACTCATTCCTATACACGAAATGTTACTAAGCTCCCTCTTGGCTTAGTAATTATCAAGTTTCTTCTAAGTGATAAACTTATTATGAGGCTCCCTCTTAATTAGGGACCTGTAGCAGCAATGATGAAAACACACAGTTTCTCATGAAGATATCCTTCCTTCGATTTCATGAATATATTTGAGGAGCCTTAATATTTGGTATCTCTTCATTAGGGCATTGATCATCCATCACTTTCATCCAGGATTCATGTCTTCATTATATCAAAAAGTGATCCATTTATCTTCTCATTTGGTCTAGCTTCATATCATGATGCTTCCTTCGAACCATATATCTTCCAAGGATATTTCATCATGTCATATTGTTATCAATCTGTGGAAGAAATAGGCTTCCCTTTGGCAGCCCTACATAAGATCATCTTGATATTATTCAATTATGAACATGAATACTTAAATAAAAATAAAAAAATCAGTGATAATATTTCAACATGACATCCTTTTTTAAGGCATCAACATCCTTCATACAGATTGACACATCTCCAAAAGATATGTATTGTCAAGTGTCTCCATTTTTTCCGTACTTCTTATCAGAGTCGACATATCTTATGAGGATATTTTCAAGTCAAGTCTTCTTGGCTTCCTTGGATATTGAGTCATACCTTCCCTTACTTTAACTAACCTTGACCTCCTAAAGACTTATTCTCAGTCTAGCTTCATGCATCCTTGATGCCTTAGACCAATATATTCTTCGCTTCTATACCCCTCCTTTACGTATTATGTTTCATACTTATTCTTCACTGAAGTAGACTCAACCTTCCTAAGATATGTGAGACAGGAAGGGACCCTAAAATAGAGATATTATACTCATTTTCTTGACCCAATCATAGTGTTGTTCCTTGCTGAGATAATTTTTGCTCCTCACTCATTTTCTTCGTACCAATATCACAGAACTTGACCAATATAGATTAGACCCAAGATATAGATATAATAGAGTCTCTCTACCTTCGTTGAACAACCTCACTTCTTCATCCCAAATCACAAATCCTACTTTGCATTTCCATCTCAGACTTGATATAATTTATTGTCTCGTAATGATGCCACAGTCCTTCAATATATAGGGACAATCTCCTATTTTTTAGGCCAACATGTCTATCTATAGATAGGCTGACTTGTTAAGGGTGGATCTTCAACACACTTTGATCCGACTTCTTTGGATCTTAGTGACAAGGTCTTGGAGCATATATTTACATTAACAATTTTTCCTTTACAAGTGTAACATCAATTCATATACATGACTCTAAGTTATATTTATTACAATATGAAAAACTCCTAAATACATCAAGAAGAATTATTTGACCTATAATAAAACTCCTTGCTCATGAAACCCATGAGGCAAGCATTACAAAAATACATTTTATTATATTTTTCTTCTTCATTACATAAATTCATAATTACAAGTCATTATGAAGACCAAACCTAATTACACTTTTCAAAATTATGACCCCTACAACCTCATCCTTTTTCCCATCAATGATGGATTTATGTTGGTCATCCTTCAAATCTAGAACCATAGCTTTTGTAAATTTCTAGAGAACTTTATTCTTCAATAATTTCTCCATATCGTATGTCCATATTCCATAATTGTGACCATTTGAAACTGTAGGATCTTATTTGGAACTCATGATATTGATATAAAAATATAATCATAGATTAAATGTGATACTTAAAACCCTAAGTCAATTTACCAAATATATTTGACTTGTCATAAGTGCATATAATATAAAACCTCCACAAGAATTCAAGAAAATAGTTAGGTGTAACTTGGTCTAGCGTAAAGTTAGGTAAAGTGTGTTTCTTTAGTATGTACTTTTGTAACTTATAATTCGACGGTTGCGATATGTAGTGATCTTACGGTTCATTATCTCCTTGGTATTAACGACACTTGATCTGTGGCTTAACACCCGATTGGTCCATGATCTCTATTTAAATAGCATGGAGGGTCATTTTTCTGGGGACCGTTTATGAGAGAATCTTATGTAAATTTTCTTTCTTTACATTAATAAATTTCCTGAAGTGGTTGTGTTGGCTCAGGCTGATCTGAATGGAGTATGTTAGTGTTTTTGTGTTAATTACTCATATAGATTATACATTCAATTTACTATGTCTGCTTAAGGGGTCAAGGTTTCTTGCAAATTATAAAGTCTCATGTGTGTTTTTCATGTCAATTTAGTGACCAATTTAACATAAAAATAAGAGATGAACAGCAGCAATAAAAGTACAGAACATCACCATACATAACATTAACACAGGTATTTGATGAAGGAATTCACCCCTCCTGGGCTACATCTCCTTGGTCCAGCTTCCATGTCTTTGACCTCTATATTGTGCTCAAATTTTCAAATTGACATGTTTACAATCCTCCTTTGCTCCTGTAACCTACTCCAATGAATCTAGATTGGCTCAAAATAGTCATCTAGCCTCTTTCTGAGCTTGAATCGGTCGAAAATTGAAAAAGTTATGGCTTCTTCAATTTTTCCCACTAATACCAGCCCTAAAATAGTTAACTACCACTGGAATTGGCAATTTATGCGAAATCCGGAGGCCCAGCAAGTTAATCCACATTTAATTTTAAGTGGTAGTTAGCGTGCTAATCAAGCACACATAACACACTAATCGAGTGCTTAAGTTAATCCACATTTATATTTGGACTAGCGTTAATAAACATGGATTATGGTTAATAATCAAGTTTTAGAGTCTTAACCCTTTGCATTAACGTGGAGCTTCGTCGATGGTCTGGCATAACGGTTCTATGGTCCAAGGGTTGGCCCTCGCCTTCCCCTGCCATGGACTTTGGTTTAATTCAAATATAATCAAACTCCATAGACTATTAATAACCATGTTGTAGGCGAGACGGTAACATGTTGTGTTGTGTGGTGGGAGGTCACAGGGTTGAACCTCAGTGCCTCTACCTGACACTTGACCAAAAATTTTACAACATATTTTGACCTTGCAAGGGGGCGCACATGGAAGACCCTGGCTACACCATGTGTCCTCACCCAGTTGGTTATAAATTAAACCAATAACACTTCAACACGTCACCCCAAATACGAACTAGTGCCATGTTTCCAAGTGGCAGATTCTCATTCACCTGCAGAAAATGCCAAATAATTGACCTGCATAGTCAACATGCCACGTCAGCAATACAGACTATTGACTATGCATTTGACTGTCTTTTTTTTTTTAATTTACCTATTTGACAAAGCGGATAGTAGTCATTTTGGGAGCATACAACGACCATTTTTCGTGAAATGAAGTGCATCAGATTCAGAACGACGAGCACTACGCATTCGTTCAAGTTTTGAGCTAATATTAGAACTTTATTTTTTATCATAAAATTAAGCCCCTGGTCATTCCTCCCCACTGGAAGCTTTTGGACCCCAAAATATCATATTCAGATGTTGAACATGTGAGGATACAGTTCCCTCACCTTCCCAATTTCAATCCATTTGGAATTTGAAGGATTTGTTCCTTTAAGCCCCACTCGAAGATAGTCGACACTTCCTTTTTTCTACGTCCTTATCCTGCTGTCAAGTATGGTGTCTTGCTATAGCTCAATAAATAAATCTGGAGAAAATTATTCAATAGATTGTAGCTAAAAATTCTCTCATTGATCTTCAATCAAAGGAGGCTCATACAATTTCAAATTTTTAACATTAACAATTGAATAAGTTTGCATGTATGAAGGCAAATCAAGCTTGAAGGCATTGTCACCAATATTTTCCAGAATTTTTAAAGGACCGTAATGGATTGGTTTCATCATTTTACCTTCTCCTTGAAGCCTTTCCTTTCTAATGCGAAGCCAAACTTCATCACCAACTTGAAACTTATGATCCACCCGATGTTTATCATGCCTTGCCTTGTACTTGCCTTAACTATTCTCTAGTTTCTCTTACACTTCTTGATGAATCAACTGAATTTGCTCAATGAATTTCTTTTCTTTATCTATGTTGTTATGTCCATCGATAGCTACATCTTTCCCAGAGATGAAATCCAATGGTGACTTTAGCAAGTAACCAAGACATGCCTCAAATGGTGATGTTTGAGTAGAAGAATGTTTGGCACGGTTGTAAGCATTTTGAATGTAACGCAACTATCCATCCCACAACTTAGGATGTTTGTTGCAATATCCTCTAAGAAGATGAATTAATTTTCTATTAACCACCTCGGTCTGACCAATGTTTGTGGATGAAAGGTTGTACTCTTCTTCAACTTAGTGTCCATCAATTCCCACAAAATTGAACAAAAATTCCCAACAAATCGAGAATCTCGATCACTTAAAATAGATGTAGGCAACCCAAAATGAACCCATACATTTTGAAAGAAAATATGAGTTGTTTCTTCAGCTGTAACTTTCTTTTTACATGGCATAAAAATACACATTTTGCTGAACCTATCCATAATTCAAAAAAATAATCATGACATATTTTCGACAAAGGAATACCTCCTACAAAATCCACAGAGATATTCTCCCATGGACGTGAAGGAACCGTAAGTGGTGTGTATAATCCTAGCTTCATATTACTAGGCTTACTGACCACACATAAATAATGTCCTTTAATAAAACATGACACACTTTCAAGCATAAGAGGCCAATAAAAATACCTCTAAATAATTGTCAGTGTTTTCCTTACACCAAAATGTCCCGCAATAAAATAAGTGCGTGCTTCCCTTATGACATTCAATCTCTCACCCTGTGGAATATCTTACCCAAATGATACAAGTTATTGTGAACATGATAATATAATTCCTCAACTTGGCGGCCTTGACTCAAGTTTGCATAAACATCTTGAAAATCATTGTCAAAAGCATATTGTTCAATGTAACTTTCATGTAAAACAAAATGATTCTTGAGTAAAGTAGTTGCATTAATAATAGGCCTAGAAAGCATATCAACAACCTTGTTGTATATACCTCTCTTATACTAGATAACCAAGTGGAATTGCTACAAGAATCCCAACCATCATAAGTGCCTTGATTGTTGCAATTTGGTTTGTGATTGCAACTATTGCAACAATTGATGATCGGTGTGAATGATGGTTTCCTTTCCCATCAAATAATGTTTCCATTTCTTCACACTTTGTACCAAAAAATACATCTCAGTGTCATATGTAGGATAATTTATCACTGCACAATTAAACATTTTTTAATGGAATGAAATAGGCTTACCATGTTGTAAGAGGATTGCACCCATGGCATATTCACTTGCATCTGTATGAATCTCAAAGGGTTGTCTCAAGTCTGGTAATGCTAATATTGGATTTGAACTGATATTTTTCATCAAAGCATAAAATGATTTTTGTTGATTTCCTCCCCACTGGAATACTTTCTTAACACTTGTCAATGCATGTAACGGAGCTGTAATAGAGGAAAAATTAGCAATGAACTTCCTTCAATATTGTGCTTCCCATAGAAAAATTCTTACCTCCGTGACTTACTTGGGTGTAGGCCAAGTCACAATTACCTCAACTTTAGAGGCGTCTATCTTCAGCTCACCTCCTCCAACAATGTGTCCCAAATACACTAAAGAATTTTTTCCAAATTCACATTTCGACATATTCAAAAACAATTGCTCTTTTCTCAAGACATCAAGCACCTTGTTCACATTCATGTCATGTTCTTCTTGTGATTTATTGAATATCAAAATATCATCTAAGTAGACAATAAAAAACTAATCTAGAAATGTTCTTAATATATCATTCATAACTTTGATGAAATTAGTTGGAGCATTGCAAAGACCAAAAGGCATAACAAGCCACTCAAGAAATCCTTGTTTAGTTTTAAATGTGGTCTTCCATATGTCCTCTTCAGCTATTCTAACTTGATGATAACCACTTCTCAAATCTAAATTAGTGAAATACTTTTCATACCTCAATTGATCAAGCAAATCATCAATCCTTGGGAGCAGATAATGATTCTTTATCGTGATTTTGTTGAGTGCTCGGAAATCCACACACGTGTGCCATGTACCATCCTTCTTGGGTACCAATACAATCGGTGAACCATATGGCGATGTAGATGGACGAATGATACCTTTATTCAGCAATTCTTGGATTTTCTTCTTGATTTCTGCACTTTCCATTATTGACATAAGATACATACCAATGTTAGGGAGTGGAACATCCTGTTGCAATTGTATCTCATGTTGGATTCCCCTCTTGGGAGGTAACCCTTTTGGCTCTTGAAACATCTCACCATGCTAACTTACCACATCAAACAAATCATATTTTAATCTATCATCACAACCTTCAAAAGATTCAAAATCCTTATAATTATTTTGTTTGATCATAAGAAGCACAAAGTTTTTCTTGAGTTTACTATTCTCTTCATTTTCCCAACATTAACCAAAGAGAGGTTTAGCTTTTTGCGATGAGCTCTCACAATATATTCCACCCCATCTTTGAACAAGTGGTACTTGTTCTCATGGTGGTAGAAGATTTTTTTCCTTTCATAGAGATATGGGCTACCCAAAACAATTCCATATATGTCAAGTGGCACAACATCTAACTCAACTTCATCAATAAAATTTGCGGTAATTGCAAAATGGAAAATGCATTTTCTTGTAACTTGTAAGTTTGTATCTTTGGTTATCCAACCCAATGGGTATGGCTTATGATGAGGTAAGGTTTCAAGATTCAACTTCTTGACTAAGTCTTCAGATATTAAGTTCGCTTGAGACCCACTATCAAATATTGAGTCAATTTTTGTATGTTTTGAGATCACTCTTACATGAAACAACTCTATTCTTGCTTCTTCATTTGGAGTGTCATTGTGAAAATTTGAGAAACTAGTAATTTATGTGGCTTCTTTACCCTTTGTGACCATGGATTTTAGTGTCATCTCCTGAATCATATTCAAGATCCAGTTGTGTGGTAGTAGTGGTCTTTTGTTTCCCCTTATTGTTGAATTTCTTAGGCCTCAATTCTGGATGAATTTTCCAACAGTGGGCTTCATCATGACCCTCTTTGGAACAATGAGTACATGTGGTTTTCTCCCCTTATTTCTTAATGGATGTATTCTTATTTTATTTACCCTTGAAATCCTTTCCTTTTTCACCACCCTCAAATGGTTTATTTTTACCCTCATCTTGTACATTTTTCCCTCTTACCTCAAGGTGTGTAGCTTGCCCACAGACCTCATCTAAAATAGTGGGATTAAACATGAGGATGGTATGTTTCAGGTAACTATGAAATCCACCTATGTACTTCAGAAATTTTCTTTTTCTATGAAAATCAACTCCTAAAATAAGAGCTCTTCTCCTAAACTCATGATTATAATATTGCATACTTTGACCTTTCAATTGTCTAGAATTTTTACAACTCATAATAGCTTTTTGCATGTAAGCTAGAGGATAGAATTGCATTTTAATGGCAGAAATAAAATTTTACCAAGACATTGAGATCTTACCGTGTTTCTTAATCTTCTCTTGTATCTTTGCTTCCCACCATACAAGTGTTGACCCTTCCATTCTCAAGGAAGCCAATTGAATTTTTATGTCATTTTCTTGAAGGTTCTGAACTCTACAATAAACCTCCAATTGAAGAATCCAATTATCCAACTTCTCTGCATTCACTTCACCATTATACATTGGAATCTCAAGCTTAACATCAAGTTTAAGAAAACATGATTTACCAGCTCCTTTTGAATTATGTGTATGAACATATGGAATATTTGTGGTACTGGAAGGTGATGATGAGAAGGTGAAGATGGTGGTGAGGATGATGGTGGAGTGGATGATGGATTCTTTCCATCTCCATGGCCTCCTCCTCCTAGAGAACCCTCTCCTCTTGGAGGCCTTGAACTCTCTCCTTGCATCCTTTCATTCCTTTCATCATAAAGAAATTTTCCCATCTCAGTCATATCAAAGAATGCCTTCCTGAATTCTCTCTCATCTTCTGTCATGATAGGTTCTCCTTCATGAGACATGCTCACTAAAGACTCAACTTCAACTTGAGGTTGTGCTGGTGTTGAAGACTTTGGAAACCTTACCCTTCTTCCTCTTGACCCAATTGTAGGGCTCTCAACCAGCTTCCCTTCTCCTCTTTTGAGCTTTAACCTTGTAAGCAAGACACAAACTAATCTGAATATGGGAAAACCAGTTAAAAATTCATGAACCCACATTCAACCTTGGAGGACATTGGGCAATTTTCATATTCACAACCAAACTGACGAATCCAATTGTGACACTTGTCACAGTCCCATTGGACAGAAACTGAAGAAGATTCCCTGCATGCTCATTGGGCTGCCATGTCATCACCTTATACATGTTCTGCAATTTTTATAAAAAAATCCCTGTTCTGAATGGTGATCAACAGATCATAACTTCTTCATTCAAAATCAGTTTGCGATGAAATAAGTTGTGTTTGATTCCTAGCGACGGGTCGATCGTTGTCATTCTTGTTTGGTGCAATTCTGAGCACTTTCATTTTGAGCTAATTTTTGTCCATGATCCAGATTCCGATCACACCTTCCCACTAACATGCTTTTGGACCTGTTGTGACCAGCAACAACCCCCCTTTTTATTTAATATTAGTAATAATACTAAATAAATGGGGACCCTTAGTTAAAAAATCCAAAAAAATCAATTAGGATTTGTTTTCCTTTTCAAATAAAACTTTATATCATAAACTTAGGGAAATTCCTTAGAAAAACCTTAAGAAACACTTAAGTTTATGATAGATTTCAATAAAAAAAATCTTTAAGCGAAATAGCGCATCCATCGCAAAATGGTGGATATCTTTTGTAAAACTGAAATTTTGATTTTGCGATTTTGTGATAACGCGATCCAAAAAAGCCTATACAATAACATATTGGTCGCAGATCGCATAGCGCAGAAAAAAGAAATGTTAAACGAATACTTTTTTCGCTATTTACAATTTTGCGCTTTTGCGCTATTTGCGATGTGCACTTTTGCGCTATTTGCAATTTTGCGATGGTTACGTTTTGCGATATTACGATATTGCGCAGCAAATCGCAGATCGAAATGTCGTAGATTCATAAAAGCGCGTTGTTCAAAGAAAATCCTCCCATAAATCAATATCTGTTTTGCGCTTTAATGATTGGATTAAATGAATGGATTGTCAATTAATGGTAAATAAGATTTTGTTTTGATCGAAAGTCGTTTCACGTTAAAATAATATATTTCATCCGCCTTTGCATTTAAAACAATCTCATCACCTTTCTCATGCCATTACTCTCATTTAACTCGTAAAACGCAGGCACGAAGGAGCAAACGTCTATAAAAAGCGTTCACAGAACATTATGGGTAAGAAAGAGAAGAGTTCGAATTCTGAAAACAGAGAAATGGCTTCACTGTATGCAGACACCGCTTGCAATAAGGATGCCGGTATAACCACCTGGGAAGGAATGTATAATTTGCTCGAAGAAGAAAATCCTGTGGTGATGAAAGTTGTGGCTATAGCAGGTTCCAGTAATTCATCTGAGGCAACCCTTAAAGAACTGGCTTGTTCATTTCTGCATAGGATAGCGGCAAGGCCGAGGATTCTTCCGTATACAGACATGGTAAAATGGGTGCTGGACAGCACCGATATTTCAGACAGGAAATTTAGAACTCCAACTCAAGAGCTAATAGGGTCGTTCACTACGGAAGATTTGAGGCTGATGTATCAGTTGCCGGAACCTCAGGCAACTTATAATAAGCAATTCATGGAAGATTTTTCCAGAGAACATGCAAATTTTTCAGAATGCACACAGGAGTGGACCAAAAGAGATGAACCGTTGAAGAAAAACAAACATGGTATGTACAGTACTGGTTCACTTACCTCTCCTTATTATTTTGTTGCTGCCATGTTATGCAAGCTTTTTGGAAAGCCTGACATAAATATGATCTTGCCTGAATGGCTCCCTTTGTTGAATGCTGCCATTAATTCTACAATTGTAGACTGGGCCAAAATCTTATCTGATAATTTGACCACTGCTATTTTTCACTACCGGTCCAAACGAAGTTTTTCTCAGCGGATTTATCCGCCTTTTTATTTATCTTCTTATGTCATGGACGCTATCTGTTTTGTCTCTAAATTCCCTGTGATGGGTTGGCAATGGACAATCCACGATCCTTTGCCTATTCATTTGTATCATAAGGAACTGTGGGAGTCTAAGTTTGTCCCCCATTTTTACAAAATTTGCCATGGTATAATGCTGCCATTGTACAGAACATTGCATAATAAGGATGCCCCAAGGTTATCCCCAGAAATAGAGGACGACATTCTCCCCGTCGCGAGATGGTCTGGAGAAGAATTGTTCACTTATGTTAGGGTTTTTGGAAGTTCCGCTTCCCCCCATGTTTTACCCCTATATGTTCTGGATAGACTTGTAGCTCGGGAGATTGCTTATCAGACCTGTGGCCAAGGAGGTTTAACAAAGGAATTAAAAGAGAAGAAGAAAGGCATTTGGCCACAATTTCCCGTAAACTGTGGAACATTTTCACTGTTTGATGTTGGTCATACATTCAAAGAGGTAAGCAACATTACATGCTTACAACTGTTCAAATTTTCGAGAAGGTTATTTGACCCAAATAATTTGTTAAGAATTTTACCAATGCAATCGGAGTAAGGGAATTTTCCGGGGAACAGGATCTGTTTGATGACATGTTCCAAACAAAAGGTTCATTTAAAGAAGTTTTGAATTCAGCTCAAATGCAGTTATCTCCAGAGGAATTACAGGAATTTAAACTTTACAGATAGAGAAGACTAACTACTATTCCTTTGGAAAATCTATGCTTGGAACCCGCAAGGGAATAAACTCCTAGTGTTAGTTTTAACGACAGTTTGAGTACAGATAAATCTAAGTCAAAATTTGAAAGAGAGACTTCTGAACGTTCCAATAAGTCTAATGAAAAGGAAGATAAAATTGAAGAATCAGTGAAAGATTCTGCTCAATCGAAAAAACTTCCTCAACAGCAAATTTTGACTTCTCAACAGACAAATCCTCCTCCTACCAATGTATAGCAACAGTCAGTCACCATTGAATTAGACAAAGAATGGGAAAGCTTTAATCAATTGATTAATATAGAAGGACAGAATGTACAGACCCCTGTACAAACAACCAAAGTTTTGAGCACAGGAATAAGTAGCACAGTCACAGTAACTGAGCACATACCTATCACACCCTCCTCTAAAATTGTACTTAATGTAGAGGACATTACTCCTCTAGATGTATTCTACAGCCCAAAATACAAAGCAGTAGTGAAGAAACAGAGGAAAAAGAGAAAGTTAGAAGGTGCAATTGCTACTGAAGCAGAACAACTAGATGTCTTGTGGAAGGATCCTGCCACAGAGCCTACTGATAATCTTGCTAAGTTATCTCAAATGACAGGGGCTTATGCTTCTGCAACTATTGACAAAGCATTTGAGATACAACTCTTATTAAATGAAAAAGAAGAACAGATAAAAGTTCTACAACAGCAATTGCAACAGGTACAGGCCAATAATGAAGCATAGTTAAAACTTGAAGAGTTACATCAACAACTTCAAGAAATGCAAATTGGACATCAAAAAAGTTTGGCTGATAAAGAAAAACAAATACAGATTATCCAAGATCAGCACAAAGATGATCCTAAGCTTCCAGAGTTTATTTCAGAAACTATCTCTTTAAACAATCAACTACTGCAACAAGAAGAAGTGTTATGCCAAAAGATCTTGCAATGGAATTCTTTTTGCCAAGAGAGTGATAAAATCACAAATCATGTCGTAGATTTACGAAATGATTATGATTTAATTAATGAAAATATCAATGATTATTTGGTATGGCAGAAAACAGAAGAAGGCAGAAAAGCTGGTGCACCCATTATTAATGAAAACCATAAAGAAATATTGTTCAATAACTGGGATGCAAAAATCAGAAGGGCAGAGAACACAACAGAGGAGGCGGCTATAGCAGCAAACACTCTTACTGATTGTGTAAATGATAATTTACACAAAGCTATTTTGATTTCAGAAACTGTTCCAGGATATCTCCCACAGGCACATCAACTACAAATAGAATGGAGGAAAAAGGAAGAAGAAAGAGCAAAATCAATCCAAGGGCTGAAAAAATTAAATTGGGACTCTTACTGGACATACTTAGTGAAGCCACACAGTCAGCACAGTGCGCTTAATTGTATCATCAATTCTACAAAGAATATTGTGCCTACACTTGCTGACTCTGTATTTTCAGGACAGTTAAATTCTGAAGTCGGTCAACCACATCTTCTCAAAAATATGCTAGATGCCTACAAGTTTAAAGATCAAGTTCATAAATAGTTAGTTAATAGTCTTTATTTTTTAGATTTAGTTTTAATTTTACTGTATTTTAGCCTAGGAAAAGGACGGTCATTAAACCGAATCCTTAATTTTTGTAATAGAATATTTTTAGATTTAGCTAAGTAGTATTTAAACCCTTCTCATACATTTAGAGAGGGGTCCTGGATCTTAATATTTTTGACTTGGAGATTACATTTCTGTACTCCACTGACTTATATATTTTTTAAAAGGATCACATTTGGTGATTTTATGCGGAATTATCTTTGAAGTGTTGCATTTCTGTACCTTGGAATTTGATTTTGCATCAGAATTACTGGATTAGAGTATCAGATTTCATTTGAAAGCTTTCAAGATGAATAAGGTATTTCTATCTGTTCACTATTGATTTCTTTTGTCTTATGATATTCGCTTTAAAATTTGCTATCATTTATATATATTTGGTTTTTCACAACATTTCTTTATATATAATTTTTTAGTATAATTGAAATGTTATCTTTCATAAAGTATATATAGATGATATACAATGATGAATGCAATATGCTAATATAACTTTGTTTAATTTCTTAAACAGAGTTATCTTTATTTGTTACTGCACAATTTCAATTAAACTTTAATACATTTTTATGGTTATTGTTAAATTGGAATAATTTGAAGCTGTATTCACATATGATTGCCCGGGTTAGTTTCAGAATTCCTTTACCAGTATTTAGTTTAAATTAGATAGTTTTATTTCAGTCAAATTAGTCCCATTTCCATTCATCCAAATCAACCCATTACCAACCCATTAGTTATAAGGAAATTGTTCCTTTAAATCCAGTCGGAGCCACCATACCAAACGGAAAAGGAGCTGTCCTAAGGTCCCGACCGGGTGAATTTCCCCAATGTTTGAAGCAGATATTTTCTAGGCTTCAACATTTTTGGCGCTAGAAGGAGGGCCTGAGCTATGAATGGCAAGTAAATCTTTACCTACAAGCCATTCTGAGAGCAAAACACCCTCATCAACTTCTTCAATTTCTTCTGAAATACAAAATCCTATAGAAGGAATTGAGTAGAATATTCAGACACCCACTACCAAAATCTCAAAAAAATCAGACAATCAAAATCATGAGTCTCCTGAAGTACAAGATTTAATCCATAAATTGAAAGGATTCTCATTATCTCTATATGAGTCTGAAATATCTGAAGGTAGTGTAACTTCAAAATTTGTTTCTTCAAAACCTCTTACTAGGCTTCAAAGTGAAAAACTCGGCATTTCTCTGAAAGAATTCCCTTTACCTAGTAGAGTCAAGACAAAAAAAACTCAATCAGAATCAGTAAGTGATATAAGTTCTTCATCCCATATTCAATTACCTGTTTCCGAAACCCCAACTCAACAAAGTATAGTCATTTCCACACCATCTGCTCAATCATCATCATCAACATCATCTATTCCAACAACCTCTATTCAGACACCACTAGCCTCTACTACTCCTCCAATAGTTGTTCCAATAATGGCTAGACCATGGGCTACTCCAGGAGCTGTCAACATGCCTGCACCTTTACATGATTTACCTGAAAATCCTGGAAAATGGCTTCCAAAGTTCAATCCAGATCTTAACATTCAAGCTGAAGAACATATCAATAACTTTATGCTGGCTGTAAATTTGAATGGAGTCGTACATGAAGATGTTGTAGTCAGACTATTCCCTTATACTCTTCAAGGGGCAGCAGGATCCTGGTACTTTTCATTACCTTCAGGATCCATAACAAGTTAGGCCATTTTTGCAGATCATTTTTTAACCAAATTTGGAGATGACAGATCAATAGCTACTTTAATCAACGATATCTCAAATTTGAAGGCAGAACCCAAGGAGCCCATTAAAGATTTCAACGCTAGATTCAATAAACTCTTGAACAAAATCCACACATATTCAAGGCCTAGTGAACAGGTCAGAAGTGAATGGTACATAACTGCTTTGCCCTCAAACATAGCAATTTTTGTAGATAGAGCTGCAAAACCTACGTTGGCCGAGAATATGAAAGAGGCTATTGCAATAGAAAAACGAATTATTTCTCTAGAAAAGAAAAATGCTATTGAGGAAAGGAAATCAAATAAGGTTAGCTTCAAAGATGATTCAAAGAAAAATACCAAAGACCCATACGACATGGAAGTTTTACAGAAAGTTCTTAAAACCATGTCAAATGAAATGGTTGAAATAAAAAAACAAGTAGCTGAAACTTCTACCAAAAAACCATTCCGAAATTTTAAAAGAAACCAAGTTGAATCTAAACCTCCTAATTCAATCTCTAATGCAGAATCAGAAGAAGAGGAAGAAGAAGAAGATACATCTTTAGTATCAGATGAGGAAGATGAGAATGAAGAAATAACTGAATTGCATGGAATGTGGGATTTTATTCTCCCTAATTCTGATAGTGAGGTAGAACAAGAAGCTATGCCTGTAAGTACTAGGAGTAAATCTACATCGGAGCCTGTACAAACAGTTCCTAAAAAGAAAATTACAACTCCAAGTACCAAAGACAAATCCCCCGCAAAGAAAACTTCTCCCTTACCTACTCAGAATCAGCCATCTTCTTCTGATCCTCCTTCATCGACAACAAAGACTTTAGTAGTTTCAGATCCTATGGAGTATAACATTGTTGAAGACATGAAAAAGATTAAAGCCAACATTTCCTTACATGAACTCAGCAAACTAAAACACCAGCAGAAGTTGCTATTAAAAGAATTAAATGCTACACCAATTGCTCCTTTACCAAGTGGTGTAGTTGCAAAAGCAGCTAAAGGAGCTGGTAAGCCACCAGATAAGGTAGATGCTACTGATACCGTGCTCATTGGAGAAAAATCAAATTCTCAGACTCCTCCTTTTATTTTGACTTATGAAATGTACAATAAAAATCTGCATAATTGTTTAATTGATTCTGGAGCTTCCTCTAATATAATGCCTACTTCTGTTTGTGCCAAATTGAATATCGAACCACAAAAATCGGCAGTTCATATTGTTCAATTGGATCGCTCTAAAGTTCAAGTTGTAGGAGAAATCAATTCAGTTACTATCAGATTAGCTTCTGATCCTAGGATTTTCCAAAGAATTGATATTTTGATTGCAGATATTCCTGAATTCTATGGATTAATCTTAAGCAGGGACTGGTTTGCGAAACTTAATGGTTATATCGCAATTGATTATTCACATATGTGGCTTCCCTACAAAGGGAAACCAAATCAAATCAAAGTTGAATGAGAAAAACATATGACACACACTGTCATTGAATTTGAACAACCTAATGAGCCTGTGGCATTCAATAACAATATTCTTGGAGGTTATTATGCTGAGTCATTTCTTGGAAACTTCAAAGCACCTCAATCACCTTTTTCTGTAAATACTTTTGTTTCTCAAATAGAAAATTTTTCCCAATCTGATTCTTCCAGAATTGTAAATATTTCTGATGTAATTGTAGATAAGCCAATAGATAAATCTTTATTTTGGTCGTTATATTTTGATGGATCAAAGTCTAGTGATGGAGCTGGAGCAGGATGCATCTTAATTGATCCAGATGGAGAGAAAACCATGCTGTCATGTAGGTTAGAATTTGAGTGTACTAACAATACCGCAGAATATGAAGCCTTGATTCAAGGACTTTATAAAGCTATAGTGTTAGATGTTAAATACATGAAAGTATTTGGTGATTCCGAAATTGTCATAAAACAAGTTAGGAATACTATTCATTTCCTTTTAGGACATCTTAAGCACTATCAAACCCTAGTGCAAGATCTTACCACTCATTTTTTAGCATTCAATATTTCTCCTATTCCTAGGAATCAAAATACATCAGCTGACTTGTTAGCTAATGTTGCATCTAAACTCCTTCCTGCTGAAGATTGTAGTCCTGATAGATTTTCTGTAGAATTGATTTTTCGCCCATCTGTCCCAGATAATGTCACAAACTGGAGAGTATTTTATCATGATCAAGATATTTTAAATTTCATGACTTCAAAGAAATCATATGATGAGAAAATTATTGATGAGAATGATCATGATTTACAAATTGCTTCAAAAGGTAATGAAAATCCCATTCCAAAATCTGTTGTTAAATTAGAGGATTTATATGACATTAAAGACAGATTCAAGAAAGTCACTAATGCTAAACTTCAAAGTTCCACTTTGAAGTTTGAATTAGTAAATCTTGGTTATGATTCTAAACCTTAAAATGTTAATTTAGGACTCAATTTAACACCAAAGGAAAGGAATGCTTTCATTAAACTCTTGAACAAATATAAAAACTTTTTTTCTTGGAATTATGATGATTTAAAAACGTACGATACTTCGGTTATTCAACACACAATTCCAATGCTTCCTGATATTAAACCTGTTCAACAAAATATAAGGAAGGTTCATCCAAATCTCAAAGGACAAATCAAATCAGAACTTAATAAACTTTTAAAAGCCAAAATCATTTTTCCTGTAAGGCACTCCAATTGGGTTTCCAATATGGTACCTGTAAGGAAGAAGAATGGTGATATAAGAATCTGTATTGATTTTAGAAACTTAAACAAAGCATGTTTAAAAGACAATTTCCCATTTCCAACCATGGAATAGATACTTCAAAAGGTAGCTAGTTCTGAACTCATGTCCTTTCTTGATGGATTTTCAGGCTATAATCAAGTTTTAGTTCATCCAGATG
The DNA here is from genome assembly GCA_034641835.2 of Pinus albicaulis. Taxonomy (NCBI): domain Eukaryota; kingdom Viridiplantae; phylum Streptophyta; class Pinopsida; order Pinales; family Pinaceae; genus Pinus; species Pinus albicaulis. The sequence continues at coordinate 807,690,431 of CM076583.1, read as the reverse complement.
ACAGATTGAAAACAAATTTCAGAACAAAATGGGGAACTTATGCTTATCAGAAAATGCCTTTTGGTCTAATAAATGTAGGAGCAACTTTCCAAAGAGCCATGGACATAGCATTTAAAGGTCTGATCAATAAATCAGTTGTTGTTTATCTTGATGACATAACAGTATTTTCAAAAAAGAGAGCCAATCATCTACATGATCTAAAGCAAATATTTGAAAGATGTAGAAGCTTTGGTATTTCCTTAAATCCAAAGAAATCATTCTTTGCTTTGGATGAAGGAAAAATCTTAGGAATTGTTGTGTCAAAAGATGGTATATATATTGATCCAGATAGAGTGAAAGAAATTTCTGATATTTCTTTACCTCATAACAAAAAATCCATGCAATCATTTCTAGGGCAGATCAATTTTGTAAAAAGATTCATTCCTGATTTTTCTTTAATTGTTTTACCTATGCAAAATATGATCAAGAAGAATTCAGTATTCAAATGGGGGCATAAAGAGAAAGAAGCCTTCGCGACAATCAAACAAGCAATCATTAATGCACCAGCATTGAATACCCCTGATTTTTCTAAAGATTTTATTTTGTATACTTTGGCCACCGAAACATCCTATGCAGCTGTTTTAACATAGCTCAATGATCAGAAAATTGAAGCACCAATTTCTTTCTTTAGCTCAAATCTGCAAGGAGCTGAGCTTAATTATTCCGATGTTGAAAAACAAGCCTTTGCCGTGTTTAAATCAATCAAACATTTCAAACCTTTTCTCTTGAAAACACATACAAAAATCATTGTCCCATTCTCTGCAGTGAGGCAATTATTAATTCAAAAAGAAGTAGGAGAAAAGAGAGCTAACTGGGTAACAACCTTGCAAGAATATGATATTGATATTAAACCCGCTAAGATTGTTAGAGGACAAGGTTTTTGCAGATTATTGGCAGGAGCTCATAACATACCAGAAAATCAAGATTCAAATCAAGATATTCAAGTAAGTCAGATAAGTGTTACAGATTCTGAATCTCAGTATGCTGATCTTATCTATTACTTGAAAAATGGGTATGCTCCTTCTAATCTCAGCTATAAGAGCAAACGTGCTTTAAGGTTAAAGGCTATTAAATATGAGATCATTGATAATGTGTTATTCAGAAAAAATTATGATTCAATCTTATTAAGATGTCTTGAAAAGACTGAAGCTGAAAAGGTTTTGCAGGAATTGCATGATGGACCAACAGGAGGTCATTTTGGAGGTGATACCACAACTCACAAAATAATTCGTGCTGGTTATTACTGGCCTACCCTTTTTAAAGATATGCATGATTACGTAAGGAAGTGCAGAATTTGTCAAACTGCAAGTGGAAGACAAAGGAAACCAACTTTTCCTTTGCAACCAGTGAGTATTGAGCAACCATTCGAACAATGGGGGCTTGACATTATTGGTGAGATAGTACCTCATTCTTCCAAACAGCACAAATACATCCTTACTGCAACTGATTACTTTACAAAATGGGTAGAAGCAATCCCGTTGAAGGTAGCCAATTCTGATGCAATTATTGATTTCATAGATCAATTCATCATAACCCGGTTTGGTGTACCTAATGCTCTTGTCTTTGATAATGCATCTTACTTTTCCGGAAATAGTTTAATAGAATTTGCAGTCAAAAGAGGTTTTAAATTGAAATATTCAGCAAATTATTATCCACAAGGTAATGGTTTGGCTGAATCCACTAACAAAAATCTTATCAAAATCATTAAAAGGACCATCGATCAAAATCAAAAGAATTGGCACAAGTCTTTAATCTTTGCACTATGGGCTGATCGTATTACTGAAAAAGCTTCAATAGGAACTTCACCTTTCAATTTAGTTTATGGAAAAGAAGTTGTGATACCATCAAATTTAGCTCTTCCATCATTAGCCCTAGTGCAATTTATTGAGGAAAATCCTTCTTCATCCATTCAATTGAGATATGATCAAATCCTTAAACTAGAAGGAGATAGAGATAAAGCAAAAATTATTCATGAAAAACATCAACAGCTTGTAAAATCTTCTTTTGATGCAAGTTCTACCGGCTCAAAGATTTTGTCAATTGGTGATCTTGTTCTGAAATGGGATAAAGCACATGAAGAAAAAGGTAAGCATACCAAATTTCAGAAAATGTGGCTTGGACCATTTCAGATCGTTGAAAAGATAGGCTCAAATACATTCATACTCCAAGATCTAACAGGTAAGAGAGAATCTATTCCTGTAAATGGGCTTATCTTGAAGAAATTATTTTCATGAGGAGGTAACCCCTTCTTAAACTGTACATATTCCTTTCTGCAGAGTTTTTAATTGTTTTTGCAAATAAAGGTTGTTAATAAGTCTATAATTGACTATTTACTATTTAGAAAAATTTCTTAGGAAAAATATTATAAATATTTATTTTGTGTAAATAAGAATTTTTAAAGAGATGATCACAGTTTTTGGATAGTTTAAAATAAGATGTTAAACTTTGAAAGATTATTCCAATCATTGGCATGATCTTTTGAAAACTTGAGGAGAATGTAAATCATTATAAGTTTATTGAGCAGAGAAAGGTTATCTATAAAAGTAAAGATTTTTTAAAGTCTTGGTACTCAAGAAACTCTGAAAATTATCTTCCATTGATTCTTAAGGATAAAACTATTTCACCCCATCCATTTAAGTTGTGATTTTTTAGAATGTAATTCTAAGAAATTATATGAAAATTTAAGAGATAAGAGGTCTCATTATGAGCCGACTTACCATGTTCATAAGAAGTAATGAAACTGACATTACCAATACTGCATACCAAAACAGGGTAATGGCTTATAAATATAAGACAAGGGGTCTCATCACAAGCCAGCTTGTTCAATTTAATTATAACTAGTGAATGGCATTGTTATTAACTGGCTACCAAACCAGAACAATGGCTCTTAAAAATAAAAATAAGTAAAAGACAAAAACATGAGATAATAGGTCTTATGAATTTATCTTTTAAAAAGTCATAATTTTAGTTGGATGGGACAATGAATGGTTAATGGTTTAAAGGTAAGCCCGTCGAGACTATGAACGTTTGCAGGAAGCAGAGGCAATACCTATGGCAATAGAGTATATTATAAAACCAAAACTTGAAGAAATCCACTTACTTCATTATTAACACCAATCAAAGCTTGAGATAACCCAAAAATGTTTTTATTCTTAAGGAATTAGAAAGAAATTGTGAATGATTTTTATTTCTTTTTCATAGTTAGATTTTATTTAAAATATCCTAAGATAGTTTTCATTATCTTTAAAAATATTTATTTATTAGAAATATAGTGTTTATTTTATTTTTTCAAAGACAATTATTTCTTTCAGTGAATCGCCAATTGTTGTGACCAGAAACAACCCCCCTTTTTATTTAATATTAGTAATAATACTAAATAAATGGGGACCCTTAGTTAAAAAATCCAAAAAAATCAATTAGGATTTGTTTTCCTTTTCAAATAAAACTTTATATCATAAACTTAGGGAAATTCCTTAGAAAAACCTTAAGAAACACTTAAGTTTATGATAGATTTCAATAAAAAAATTCTTTAAGCGAAATAGCGCATCCATCGCAAAATGGTGGATATCTTTTGTAAAACTGAAATTGCGATTTTGCGATAACGCGATCCCAAAAATCCTATACAATAACATATTGGTTGCAGATCGCATAGCGCAGAAAAAAGAAATGTTAAACGAATACTTTTTGCGCTATTTACAATTTTGCACTTTTGCGCTATTTGCGATGTGCGCTTTTGCGCTATTTGCAATTTTGCGATGGTTACATTTTGCGATATTGCGATATTGTGATATTGTGCAGCAAATCGCAGATCGCAATGTCGCAGATTCATAAAAGCGCGTTGTTCAAAGAAAATCCTCCCATAAATCAATATATGTTTTGCGCTTTAATGATTGGATTAAATGAATGGATTGTCAATTAATGGTAAATAAGATTTTGTTTTGATCGAAAGTCGTTTCACGTTAAAATAATATATTTCATCTGCCTTTGCATTTAAAACAATCTCATCACCTTTCTCATGCCATTACTCTCATTTAACTCGTAAAACGCAGGCACGAAGGAGAAAACGTCTATACAAAGTGTTCACAGAACATTATGGGTAAGAAAGAGAAGAGTTCGAATTCTGAAAACAGAGAAATGGCTTCACTATATGCAGACACCGCTTGCAATAAGGATGCTGGTATAACCACCTGGGAAGGAATGTATAATTTGCTCGAAGAAGAAAATCCTATGGTGATGAAAGTTGCGGCTACAGCAGGTTCCAGTAATTCATCTAAGGCAACCCTTAAAGAACTAGCTTGTTCATTTCTGCATAGGATAGCGGCAAGGCCGAGGATTCTTTCGTGTACAGACATGGTGAAATGGGTGCTGGACAGCACCGATATTTTAGACAGGCAATTTAGAACTCCAACTCAAGAGCTAATTGGGTCGTTCACTACGGAAGATTTGAGGCTGATGTATCAGTTGCCGGAACCTCAGGCGACTTATAATAAGCAATTCATGGAATATTTTGCCAAAGAACATGCAAATTTGTCGGAATGCACATAGGAGTGGACCAAAAGAGATGAACCGTTGAAGAAAAACAAACACGGTATGTACAGTACTGGTTCACTTACCTCTCCTTACTGTTTTGCTGCTGCCATGTTATGCAGGGTTTTTGGAAATCCTGACATAAATATGATCTTTCCTGAATGGCTCCCTTTGTTGAATGCTGCCGTTAATTCTACAATTGTAGATTGGGCCAAAATCTTATCTGATAATTTGACCACTGCTATTTTTCACTACCGATCCAAACGAAGTGTTTCTCAGCGGATTTATCCGCCTTTTTATTTATCTGCTTATGTCATGGACGCTATCTATTTTGTCTCTAAATTTCCTGTGATGGGTTGGCAATGGACAATCCACGATCCTTTTCCTATTCATGTGTATCATAAGGAACTGTGGGAGTCTAAGTTTGTCCCCCATTTTTACAAAATTTGCCATGGTATAATGCTTCCATTGTACAGAACATTGCATAATAAGGATGTCCCAAGGTTATCTGCAGAAACAGAGGTCGACATTCTCCCCGTCGCGAGATGGTTTGGAGAAGAATTGTTCACTTATGTTAGGGTTTTTGGAAGTTCCGCTTCCCCCCATGTTTTACCCCTATATGTTCCGGATAGACTTGTAGCTCGGGAGATTGCTTATCAGACCTGTGGCCAAGGAGGTTTAACAAAGGAATTAAAAGAGAAGAAGAAAGGCATTTGGCCACAATTTCCCGTAAACTGTGGAACATTTTCACTGTTTGATGTTGGTCACGCATTCAAAGAGGTAAGCAACATTACATGCTTACAACTGTTCAAATTTTAGAGAAGGTTATTTGACCCAAATAATTTGTTAAGAATTTTACCAATGCAATCAGAGTAAGGGAATTTTCCAGGGAACAGGATCTGTTTGATGATATGTTCCAAACAAAAGGTTCATTTAAAGAAGTTTTGAATTCAGCTCAAATGCAGTTATATCCAGAGGAATTCCAGGAATTTAAACTTTACAGAGAGAGAAGACTAACTACTATTCCTTTGGAAAATCTACGCTTGGAACCCGCAAGGGAACAAACTCCTAGTATTAGTCTTAACGACAGTTCGAGTACAGATAAATCTAAGTCAAAATCTGAAAGAGAGACTTCTGAACGTTCCAATAAGTCTAATGAAAAGGAAGATAAAATTGAAGAATCAGTGAAATATTCTTCTCAATCAAAATAACTTCCTTAACAGCAAATTTTGACTTCTCAACAGACAAATCCTCCTCCTACCAATGTACAGCAACAGTCAGTCACCATTGAATTAGAAAAAGAATGGGAAAGCTTTAATCAATTTATTAATGTAGAAGGACAGAATGTACAGACCCCTGTACAAACAACCAAAGTTTTGAGCACAGGAATAAGTAGCACAGTCACAGTAACTGAGCACATACCTATCACACCCTCCTCTGAAATTGTACTTAATGTAGAGGACATTCCTCCTCTAGATGTATTCTACAGCCCAAAATACAAAGCAGTAGTGAAGAAACAAAGAAAAAAGAGAAAGTTAGAAGGTGCAATTGCTACTGAAGCAGAACAACTAGATGTCCTGTGGAAGGATCCTGCCACAGAGCCTACTGAGAATCTTGCTAAGTTATCTCAAATGACAGGGGCTTATGCTTCTACAACTATTGACAAAGCATTTGAGATACAACTCTTATTAAATGAAAAAGAAGAGCAGATAAAAGTTCTACAACAGCAATTGCAGCAGGTACAGGCCAATAATGAAGCACAGTTGAAACTTGAAGAGTTACAGCAACAACTTCAAGAAATGAAAATTGGACATCAAAAAAGTTTGGCTGATAAAGAAAAACAAATACAGATTATCCAAGATCAGCACAAAGATGATCCTAAGCTTCCAGAATTTATTTCAGAAACTATCTCTTTAAACAATCAACTACTGCAACAAGAAGAAGTATTATGCCAAAAAATCTTGCAATGGAATTCTTTTTGCCAAGAGAGTGATAAAATCACAAATCATGTCGTAGATTTACGAAATGATTATGATTTAATTAATGAAAATATCAATGATTATTTGGTATGGAAAAAAACAGAAGAAGGAAGAAAAGCTGGTGCACCAATTATTAATGAAAACCATAAAGAAATACTTTTCAATAACTGGGATGCACAAATCAGAAGGGCAGAGAAAGCAGCAGAGGAGGCGGCTACAGCAGCAAACAGTCTTACTGATTGTGTAAATGATAATTTGCACAAAGCTAATTTGATTTCAGAAACTGTTCCGGGATATCTCCCACAGGCACATCAACTGCAAACAGAATGGAGGCAAAAGGCAGAAGAAAGAGAAAAATCAATCCAAGGGTTGACAAGATTAAACTGGGACTCTTACTGGACATACTTAGTGAAACCACATAGTCAGCACAGTGCGCTTAATTGTATCATCAATTCTACTGAGAAGATTGCGCCTACACTTGCCGATTCTGTCTTTTCAGGACAGTTGAAATCTGAAGTCGGTCAACCACATCTTCTCAAAACAATGCTAGATGCCTGCAAGTTTAAAGATCAAGTTCATAAGTAGTTAGTTAATAGTCTTTATTTTTAGATTTAGTTTTAATTTTACTGTATTTTTTCCTAGGAAAAGGACGGTCATTTAAACCGAATCCTTAATTTTTGTAATAGACTATTTTTAGATTTAGCTAAGTAGTATTTAAACCCTTCTCATGCATTTAGAGAAGGGTCCTGGATTATTATATTTTTTGACTTGGAGATTACATTTCTGTACTCCACTCACTTTTATATTTTATAAAGGATCACATCTGGTGATTTTATGCAGAATTATCTTTAAAGTGTTGCATTTATGTACCTTGGATTTGATTGTGCATCAGAATTACTGGATTAGAGTATCAAATTTCATTTAAAAGCTTTCAAGATGAATAAGGTATTTCTATCTGTTCACTGTTGATTTCTTTTGTCTTATGATATTCGCTTTAAAATTTGCTATCATTTATATATATTTGGTTTTCACAACGTTTCTTTATATATATCATTTCTGAGTATAATTGAAATGTTATCTTTCATAAGTATATGTAGATGATATATTATGATGAATGCAATATGTTAATACAACTCTGTTTAATTTCTTAAACAGAGTTATCTTTATTTGTTACTACACAATTTCAATTAAACTTTAATACATTTTTATGGTTATTGTTAAATTGGAATAATTTGAAGTTGTATTCACATATGATTGCCCGGGTTAGTTTCAGAATTCCTTTACCAGTATTTAGTTTAAATTAGATAGTTTTATTTCAGTCAAATTAGTCTCATTTCCACTCATCCAAATCAACCCATTACCAACCCATTAGTTATAAGGAAACTGGTCCTTTAAATCCAGTCGGAACCACCATACCAAACGGAAAAGGAGCTGTCCTAAGGTCCCGACCGGGTGGTTTTCTCCAATGTTTGAAGCAGAGATTTGCTAGGCTTCAACAGGACCCAAAAAAATTGGTTATCTCATAAGAGTTGAACACTCTTCTTTTTCCCAAGTTCTATCATCTTGATTCTACTTGGAAAAATCGTCATTAAAACCACTTGTTCAGTGACATGCCTTGCCTTGCAAATGGCTTGGCTCTTCAACCACTGTTCTCCCTTTGTTGCTGACCCAATCTAATAGTTTTTGGTTGGTTGCTAACTAATATAACACTTTGTTGTATCAAATTGATTCCTTGGTGCTTGGAAAACTAACTGATTTTCCTTCCCACTGAGAATCATGTTCCTCCTTTGCACAATGAGTGAACTATAGCAATGAGTTCCAATCATTAGTAAAAAAAAAAAAAAAAAAATGACCATTCTTTTACCTCCACTATTTCAAATTCCACATCTGCAAGAATGCATTTGCCGTCTCCTTCTATTCTTGGCATTAACACATAAAATGGTCTACAATGGCTGCAAACTTTTTTGACATCTTGTCACAACAAACACATCATGCAATAAACATAACTTAATGACATATCCTCTTGCTCCTTCAAAGAAACAATTTTCACATCATGTGAACATTGCCATGTACTCTTACATCTTGGTGTCAAAAATTATCGACCAAACTCAAGTCGACAAAACATGCCTCTTCAAACAACTGATTCTCAAGTCAAGCTAAGCATGTGTACATGATTTGAGGATTCTTTTCCCAAAGTAAAAATAATTTCACATCTCATGAAACACTTCATCAACATCTCCTTTTCATCTTTGGAGACAAAATCAACTCTTCCAAGTCGATATGACATGCATGTAACACACAATCAAACAACACAAGTCGACAATCATGCATGTGCAAATGATCAACACTCTCAAGTTGACAACATACATGTTAAACAAATCAATCGACCAACACAAGTCGATTACTCATTCATGTTCAAGCACAATGAAACCATCAAAATTCCATTGTTCATACACACAAACTCTCATGCATGTATACAATTCTTCAACTCTCTCACAAGTACAATCATAAGTACAAGAACCTCATTCATATGTACATGTACTTAAAGTTGAAATGAACATTTTTTTCTACAAAAAAGTGAGTCAACACACTCCACTTTCAATCACCTTCTTGGCGTAAACATGAAACATGTTGAGAATGCAGCAAGATGATGGAGCTTAGTGAAATGAAGTCGCCTTCACTAAGTGGGCCCGCAGGCAAATTCTGGCGCAAAGTCTATTTTTAGACATACGGAGCATAATTTGGGAATTCCAGTTGGAGATTCTTGAAGTATGTGACATGTTGGTAAAAATAGATGAGACCCTTATTTTTAGGACCCAGGCTATTTTTAGACTGTGTCTCCTAAAAATATGGAAGTCAAATATTATTTACCCTTAATAATATTTTGACTATAAACAACAGTTTACTCTCTTGGATCACTTCAGTTCGAGTCATGGAGGTGGCTCATGCAACTGATAGAGGAATCACGTGGTTCCTAGGGTTTGATGGCACCTTGCATGGTTGACTTCAGTTGGACTTCAGTGGCAGAAGTTTTGGAGGAGTTAACGGGACAGATAGTGGAGTTGTGTTCTGTTTATTTTAGTTGAACTAGTTGAGATTAGTTTAACTAGCTAATCAATTAGTTATGAGTGGAGTGAATTAAATATTATTTAATTCATTAATTAGTAACTCATTAGTCGACTCAAGAACACATCAGTTCACTACAGTGCATGATCAGTTCAGTGGAGACCAGTGAAAGAGGTAGATGAAAGGGTGAGTATAGCTATCAGTTGGAGGATCAGTTATGCATGGGATTTGCATTACACTTGGAGGAATTGTCCATGACAATTGCGCAGTCAAGCCAAGGAGATTCGAACCTTGGATCTCTACATAACCAGGCCATGATTGCGCAATAGAGGCAAGGCAATTGGCAGGGAGTTTTGAACCAGTGACTTGTTCAAAACTAAGCTAGATTGTGTGTGACTTTATGAGAAAGTACTGAGTACTTGTGAGGAGTATTGTACTTGTTTGGTTACGTGATTTCTCCATTATAATATACACAATAGCTGCGGGGT